>CAUHTR010008135.1:116330-153567 GCA_959609185.1 Schmidtea polychroa | reverse complement strand
AGTAGTATTAATATGAATAATTGAGTATAGGTATTATAGAGATTAATTTGGGTAATTATAACTTATAAATTTTATAAGCAATATGTATATAAATAATATTATCATTAATAGCTATATATGAATAGTTAAGGTGGGGGTTGGTATAATTACCTTTTATGAAAATTTTTTTTCTCTTTTTTGTGGAATATATTTCTGAATCGTATCTATAAGTACAACTTTATTTTATAAGCACCTTTGATAATTGCATTTTCTAATCCCATTTTGATTCTATTTCACGAACTCTTCAATTAAAATATTTTTCTAAATCGTAGGTATAAGTATAATTATACTTTATAAGTCCATTTTATAATTATATCTTCTAATTATATTCTAATCATCAGGTTTTTAAGTAGAATAAATTTCCAAATCATATATTTATTTATATATATATATATATATATATATATATATATATATATATATATATATAAATATAATTATATTTTTTAGGCACATTTGATAATTATATTTTCTAATCATATTTTATAACTATATTTTAATTAATTTTTATGAAATGCCTAAATCGTATATATGGGTAACATTGATATGACTATCGATATAAGCTGTTGATCTATAAAAGTATAATCTTATATTTTATAAGTCATATATATATATATATATATATATATATATATATATATATATATATATATATATATATATATATATATATATATATTTTTACGAACAGTTATATATAATCATGGTTTATAAATTTTTTAGGAAAAATTCTATTTATAATTGGTAAATATAAGTGATCTCAATATTCCCTAGTTAGTTTTCTAGCAATACTTCTTGCATTTGTATCATTTTACTTAATTTCTGTGTTTATATTTTTGCTGTTTTCCTCTTTATTAATATTGTTTATTTGATGTATTTTTATATTTAACTAAACTTATTGCTATTTGCGTGCTATGTACCAATAAACCTCAGTCACAAATTAGAGTTTTGGGTCTAGAAATCAGTTCTAGCCCAACAATAGTTTCCTCGAGCTCCGCTTCAATTCCCTTCAAAACTACTGCTGATGGAACGATTCAATCTCTCCAATCCAACTGAGATGACAAGATTTTCTCCGATCCATATAGTGTATACTCAAATCATTCATTCAACCATATAAAATGTAATCTTTTATTGTTATATCATTGATAAATCGTTTGGTCAAAAGAAAAGAGATTAGTTTTAAACTTTAATTTTTTTCATTTACATATATCATTACATAATACATATTAATACTTAAATATATATGCTAAATAAACAAAATAAAAATATAACATTTTCGATGCTTTTTGAAATTGAAAATCGTCTGTAGAATTCCGCAATGATGTGACTGTGAATTATTGGAAGTTGTTATCCTAATTGTTGGTTATATAACGATTAAGGATCCTAAGGAGTGGTCGCTAAATTATAAAATTAAAGACTGGGTAATGTATCATATTTCTTACCTAAATTATAAAATTAAAAACTGGGAGAATTAGCCGCTCTATTCTCATATACTGGATTCTGTCCAATCAGAATCCAGCAAGGTTGTATTGTTATATTTTTTTCGTTTTTTCCTCTTTTTTTTTCCTCTTTTCTTATGTTTCTTTATTATTTTTTGTGCTTTTGTTACTAAATAATTTTAATATTCTTATTTTCCTTTCTTTTGTTGGTTTTTGGGGTGTTCTCTCGTGGTTTTTTATATTTTACTTAATTTTCTTTAATTATTATTTCTGTTTTTTGTTTTTGCTATTGTTATTTAATTTTCTCCTTATTTCTACCCTTTGTGACTATTATTTTTCTATAATTTTCTCTATTTTTCTTTCTTGGGTGTAATTATTTAGGGTTTTTATTAAATTTTTCGTTATTTCTCTTTACTCTTCCTTTCTACTTGGCTAATTCCCCTCCTCCCTTAATTCTTATTTAGTTATTTTGTATGGGGATTTGGACTCACTGAAAATCAGCCCAACATTATATTGATTATTATTTTATATTATTACATATTACATTGAACTGGTAAAGAATTATAAAGATATTAAAATTGCATTTATACAATATTGATTAAAGTTTTTCAAACTTTTGTAAATTTATTTAAAGCTGATTCATTGATGAGATTTGAATCCTAATTTAACGTATTCCAGGTTACCATATTTTTTATTAACCATGATTTTGTTAGGTCCAAATAGAGTTTTTAATATTTGTTTTAATGTAGCGAAATCACAAGTAAAAATAGGTAGAAATTCAAACAGTTATATAATTAGCATACAGTAAACTCTCCATTTGTGGTACAGTGCTTTATGAGGTACAAAAAACTATAAAACTACCCTCAAAGTTAGCCTCTACATGTGGTAATGTAATTTTTTTCTAATACGTAAACAGGGTGTATCGTATATAAAGACTTTAATGTAAATTGTAATTAGATGATTGTTGGGCTAGAAATCAATTTTTGTTTTTCCTTTAAACCTTTCTTTTTTTAATCTGATGAGTAAAAGGGTGGCTGAGATGACCAACATAGCAAATAAAAAGCAACAAGACACTTAACTTCAATATAAAAACACAAGTAAAACTAAAGTAAGAATAAAGCAAAAATAAAATAAGTAAAACAAAAATAATAAAATTATGAACTGCAGGCAGTTACAAAAGAAACATATTTTAAAAGCATAAAATAACAGAAATCGCCGAAAAAAGACACAGAAGATAGCAAAAAATAATAACCTTATTCATAGAATAAGAAACTATGCAAAGACGATCCTTCCATCAATCAGATAGAAAAGGAAAGAAAAGAATTAAACAAAAAAACAATAAATTTAAATAAAATAAAGAAAAAGACCAATCAGAATGATTGGAATTTCAGATCACGAAATAAAAATAAAATTCGATCTGAAACACACACGCTTGATTCTGATTGGTCGAAGGCTTGCACGACAAAACTATATAAAGGGCCATATCAGTGGCCCCACCACTTTTTTCATTTGCTGGAAATCATTCAAGACCATTTGTTTTACTTGCTAAAAATCATTCAGACCAATTTTCACTAGTAGCAGGTTGACATCGGCGCGGTCGTCGCTGGATTTATTCAAATTTACGTTTTGTCAACATCATAATTTATTTTGAGCTCACATCGGGAGGCTTAAAATCACTCAAACGTTTGGCATTGTTCCGTAGATGCTGCCCATGTCACACATGATGTCATCACTGAGAAATTCACTCAGTAGGAAAAGGAGAATTCGAGAACCACGTGGATCCAACACGGATCCAGCAAGCACAGTCAACCTAAAAATTTCAAAATTATCTGAAGGACGAATAAAAAAATTTCTATATTATTAGAGACGCTAAGAGTTCTTTATTTATGATAATATGACACGAGATTGACGCAATAAGAATAGGTACATTATCTCTACTATTCATGTCATCATTTTTCTTGCCATTATTATCAACCTGTTGTCCCAGTATACAAACTTCTGTCACATGTAGTTTCAATTTAAAAGACAGCCTCATTACAGAAAATCGGGCACACTGGGCCCTGTTTCAGGAGCAATCTCAGGTCCTGCACCAGGTATATACCGCCAAGGAACTGGCATTCAGGGTGTCGGGCTACAAAACCATGGCCAGTAACACCATCATTCCTGCCCAGCAGCTAGTGCCAGATTTTCATGTCTCGTCGTGCAGGTAGTTAGTCTCTAACAGCTCCGGATCACGCTTTACTTTCTGCAAACCCCAATGCTCCGCCAGTAGCCCCAGTAGTAGGCCCCATCATTGACTTCAGCGTAAATACTCGGTACCATCGAATTATAAACTGAAAAGAAGGAACTTATCAAAGGCGGGACGAAACGCCAATAATAGAGCGCAAAAAGCGCAGCTTAGACCCAGCTCAATAAGGTCACCAGTCCACCCTATTTTACAATCGAAATTCTAAAAGAGGCATACCTGCTGCTCGTGGGCAAAAATGAATTTGAGCTAAACGCTCTGCTATCAGATATCGAACGCAATGGGTGGTGATGCACGGCTTGTCAAAAGCAACTTCTATGACCTGCTCAACCCAGCTTTCACATTTTGACTTGGTTTTAAATTTCTGGTTAGATAAATTAGTTACGGTTTTATTTAGTTTACTCTATAGTTGAATTAAAAATAAATTGGTTCCATGGCATGTTATGTTTTGTTGTGTAGCAATAGTATGTTAGTTTACTAAAACTCCAGTAAAGGGGAGCGAATCTGACCAACAGTGGAAAGTTAAAACCTGGGAGCGAAGAAGTCATCACTATGGCGAACTAACAATCCATCTTATGTCCTTCTAACGGCAGTGTGATAGTAGCTCACTTGCCCTTAACAAACATGATGGTTGTCATCCACGCACTGTTTGAGATCGTAACAAATCATGAGCGTTTAAACACTGAGTCCACTACCTACTATTAGCCGAGTTTTGTTTACCCAAACACCAACATGATTAAAATATAAATAAAATAATACTATCGATTATAAAATTTAGAGATAATGTAAAAATGTTTTTGGAGAAAAAAACAAAATATTAATTTATTTAAATCAACAACAAAAACTTAATTTCAATTGCTCTATTTACTAAACTTTCTATATTTATGGTTTGGTTGAAAATCCATAGCAGAGAGAAATAATTATGACGTTGCAAAATTGCGTTGAAAAAACACCACGGAAAACTAGTAACGGAACTTCAAAATTTGGATCTCAACAAAAGGATTATAAAAAATGAAAAAACTTCAATAAAACATTTAAGCACATCATTAATAGCATAATTTAAACTGTGCGATGCGCAACATACCATTGGACTAGTTTTTCTTAAAAAGAGCTTGAATACCATTGTATATTCCATTTATTACGTCCAAATCATCAGAACCTTTGCTTCTACAGCAGGGCTTCTTAAACTTTTTTCATTCACGACCCCATTTATGATTGTAAACCTTTTTTGCGACCCCTTCTAATTTAAAATAAAGATATATAAATTTTTTGTGAAGATTTATTAATTAGGTAATACAGTCATACCCCGGATAACGTTGCCCCGAATAAAGTTGTTTCGCTGTAACGTCGGTCCACCATTATAGTCATACCCCACTGTAACGTTGCGTGGCTTCGCTGTAACGTTTTTTTTTAATAAAACCGTTTTTTCAAAAACTAAGCAAGCGGTGTTATTTTAAAATCTTTTTTTGTACATAATTTTCATTTGATTCACATAGCTATGAATTTTTTGTTATTGTTAGTGCATAAATAATTTAGCTAGTTGTGTCCTGTTTTTTATGTTTCATAATAAAGTAGTACATATTATTGTGCCACTACAAACTACATACATATATATTTATCATGCCTAACACTAATGTCGCCACTGCTAAGAAATTGAAAAGAAATCATTTACTTTTAAAGGTCAAACTAGATGTTATCAAACGGGCTGAAACTGGTGAACGAGCAGTGGATATAGCAAAACATCTTGGTATTCCACCAACATCTGTAAGAACTATTATTAAAGATAAGGACAAATATAAAAAATATGTCGAAGATGCAGTACCAATTGAATCTAAAGCGATAAAATCTAGAAGCACTACCATGGTCAAAATGGAGAAACTTTTAGTTGATATGGATAGAAGATCAGACTCAGCGTAGCATGCCTTTAAGTCAAATGTTAATTCAAGAAAAAGCTCTACATCTTTATGATGATTTAAAAAAAACAATGGGTGACGCTTCCCAAGGAGAAACGTTCACTTCAAGCCGTGGTTGGTTTGATAGATTTAAAAAAAGATCTGGCATTCATAATGTTAAATTGTTAGGGGAAGCAGCTAGTGCTGACAAGGAAGCTGCTTTGGATTATCCGAAAATATTTAAAGAAATAGTCGAAACAGGTGGTTATAGCCCCCAACAAGTATTTAATGTTGACGAAACTGGATTATTCTGGAAGAAAATTGCCAACTAGGTCATTTATTGCGCAATCTGAGAAGGGAATATCTGGACACAAGCCTGCAAAAGATAGGCTTACCTTACTGCTTGGAGGTAATGCTACAGGAGACTTTAAGCTTAAACCAATGCTTGTGTATCATTCACTCAACCCTAGGGCTTTGAAGGGGTGTATTAAGAATAAATTACCAGTATTTTGGAAAGCAAATAAAAAGGCTTAGGTCACCAAATCCATTTTTCAAGAATGGTTTATTGAATATTTTTGTCCAGCAGTTAAAGCTTTTTGTAACAATAATAATTTTAATAACAATAATAATTCATAATAATTATAATAACAATAATAATTCACTCAACCCTAGGGCTTTGAAGGGGTGTATTAAGAATAAATTACCAGTATTTTGGAAAGCAAATAAAAAGGCTTAGGTCACCAAATCCATTTTTCAAGAATGGTTTATTGAATATTTTTGTCCAGCAGTTAAAGCTTTTTGTAACAATAATAATTTAGCAAATAAAATATTACTGGTCCATGATAATGCTCCTGGCCATCCAAAGGATTTAGAAGAACTCTCTGAAGGTCTGGTTAAAGTTGTATTTTTGCCCCCGAATACAACATCCATATTACAGCCTATGGATCAATGTGCAATTGCTAATTTCAAACATTATTATCACAAATTTTCATTTTCTCAAGCTCTAACTGTCACAGATGACGAGACTGGCGTGAATCTTAAGCAGTTTTGGAAAGATTTTAATATTTTAAAAGCAATCAATATAATTGAGCAGGCCTGGAATGCAGTTTCGAAAAATTGCATGCATGGTTCTTGGAAAAATTTATGGCCAGAATGCTCTGATGATTTTAGAAGCTTTGAAGAAACTAATGCTAATATTCAAGAAGAAATTGTGTCACTAGGAAGACGTCTGGGTTTTAACGAGTTGGAGCAAAATTATATTGGGGAGCTAATTGAATCTCACAATACTGAATTAACAAATGAAGAACTAATTGAGTTGGACAATAATAATATGGAGGATAGAGAAGATGATGATACAGATGGAGCTGAAGCTAAAATTTTTAAAATTGGTGAGCTTAAGGATGCATTAACATATTTAGAGAAAGCTTAAGATATATTTGAAAGGGGTGATCCAATATTAGAACGATGCTCTAAAGTAAACAGAGAAATTGATAGTGCTGTAAGGTGTTATAGAGAATTGTACAATGAAAAAAAGAAGGCTTCAGTACAGGTTACATTGCATCAGTATTTCACTGCAGCGCCAAGTACCAGTGCATCGACAACAACCCGTAGATCATCTCAAATAACTATTTCTAGTTATTCATCCGAATCGTCTGATGAGAGCATGTAATCATAATAAATTTGTTTTTTATGCTTTTAATTTAATGAATTTAATAATTTTTTATATTATATTTGAATGTTTTTCAATTTATATTTTGTTTTTACATAATTTAAAAGTTTTATATTTTGAATTTAATATTTTTGTTTAGCCTTTAAATGTACATAATATTATGTAATTAATTATTTTATTATATATTACATATTGTTGGTTACTTAGGGGTGTGTCATTTTTACATTTTAAAATACGTTAGGGGTAATCATAATCGTTCGACTCTTTCCTAAGCACCTCCATGACTATTGCAATTTAAACCATTTGTGTACCCATGTCGACGACCATGTTGGTACTGTACACAAAGGTGAAAAAACAATGAGCAGGTGAGCTCTATTACTAAAACTACTCCCCATTGTATTTTCTTTTCGGGTTCTAGACTGCCGACAGAAGGTCTTACGTCATTATTCGCTATGTATACTGTTTTTGGATCGTTGTTGGTCCTCAATTACGGGTATTTCCAATTGCTCTCTTGTAAAATTTTGTGCAGGGATCCACCCTTATTTTCCATCTAATAATTATTGTTCTACACTTCCTACAATATCCAAATTATTCTTCAAAAAATTTGAGCAGGGATTGGCCCTTATTTCCAAGTTAACGCACACTTCCCCTAATATTTAAATTGTTCTTCAAAAAATTTGAGCAGGGATCTGCCTGTATTCTTAGTCCTAACCTATTTTTGACCAAAGTACTTCCAGCGACGGACCCGTGGAGAAGCCTCCACATTTCGGCCCGAAATCAGCTGCGCGATTGAAAAGCCAGCATACCCACCAGTCTGAGCATCCCGAAGGTACCCCAAACCATGATATGCTGGATCTCAATTCCACGTTACTATCGTTCACAACCAATAAATAATATAATTGTACTCAATAAAAACTATCATTTAAAACTTGAAACTAAATAAAATTAAACCATTAAAAAGGACAACAAAAGAAAATTTAACTGAGACATTAATTGCATATAAAATTTATTAATTAAAACACTTCTTAAAAATTACAATAAGAATAAAAATAAATTACCAAATCCACGATGGCATAAAATCGAAAACTGTCTGCAAATTACCTGGTGGTGCTGAAAAACAAGTTTTTTCAAATGAATTTGTGATCAGTATTTATACTGATTTTGCATGCGCATTCATGCATGCGCTGTCACTCTATCCAATCAGAGTGCGAGAAATTTTGACTTAATTTTTCATACATGCATGAGTGTATGCAATCAATTATCTGTTTTTAATTTCATTAATTTAATTAATTAATTATTCAATTTTATTAATTTTAATTTTATAAATTTTATAATTTAAATAATTTGAGTTATATTAATTTTTATTAATTTAAACATTTTTATCTTTAAATTTAATAAGTTACATAACCATTTAATTCTATAAACTTTACAATTTACATAGTGCTAACTAATTTTATTATTTTGACGATTTAATTTTTATATTGTTTAAATAATTTTCAACTAATTCTATTTTACATTTTATTATTTTTCTATCGAAATTTTTGAGTGTTGAATTTTTCTGTTAAATTTATTTATCTCTTTATTCTATTATACGAGGTTTATTGACTCTTAATGTGTGATGAAATTTATTTTATTTATTTTATATTAAATCTTGGTCATAAATTTTTTCAACTTTGCGGTTTTTGTGTTAGGTATTTTCGATTGATTAAAACAAACTCTCAGTTCTCGGTTTCAGCCCAACAATATTCTAATAAAGAATTAAATCTAATTTTCATAATATCAAAATTCTCTTAATCTTTTAAATCTATTTAATTGCGAATTTTTTTCTTAATTATAATTGCTTCGTATAACGTTGTTTCGGTTAACATCGCGTTTTTCTGGAACCATTTAACAACGTTAACCGGGGTAAGACTGTAATATAAATACATATGAAAAAATTGACGTTTCAGTTTATTATATAGGTCACTACGGGCAAATTCCCATTTGCCCAATGAGTAGGAAAACATACGACAATTATGAAATTTTATGTATTTAGATATTTTATATAAAAATTTCGCGACCCCAATATTTCGCTAGGCGACCCCATTTAGGGTCGCGACCCACAGTTTAAGAAGCCCTGTTCTATAGTTACTTAATTTTATATCATGCTTATTAGCAGATTTAAAATTTCTTCGTGTAGTTCAGTAGAATTGTGATTATAAATTTTCTGCAAACCGCAAGAAAACTTCTTTAATGTCAACTGATATAGCCTCATCTTTTTCATTTTTAATAATTTTGACATATCTAAGCGTTTGACTGAGCTGATCTTTTAAATAATATTTGGTAAAAAACAGATTTGTTACCCAAACAAACACGATTTGTGATTGGAATGTGCGACTATTATTTGAGCAAAAATAGCACGCAAACATAGCCTTAAGTTGATTTTATATTTTTATATTTTGATTTTATAAATTATGAGATCATTATTCAAGCTCTTAAATATTACTTTTAGGCAACATTTTTAATATAAATTATTTTTAATTAAATTTCAGCTGTTTTTTAGGAATTTTATGAAATTAATTGGAATTATTTCGATATAATGTAAGTCAATATATTTTTAACTATAAACAAATAAAGTAATCACCGAAGACATTAATTCTTTTTAATACAAATAGGAAAGAAGCGGCGTACATGGATAAAATAGTTTTTTAAATTTAAGCTGAATTTTGTCATTTTCTGTAATTCTATGAAAATATTAATTCCCTTTTAATTTAATGTTTTGTATTTTGATGAATAAATCTTACATTGTTAGATCTTCACCTTGGCAAAAAGGTAGCGTTTCCAGAGAAATATCTGAAAATCTAAAGAAATATTAACTTCAAAAATATTTTATAAATGGATCTTACAATGTTTTATCGTCTTTTTTTCTACAGATCAAAATAGATTTGTCCGATTCTAGATAAAAAAATATTTTCCCCCTTTACTTTTTAATATATTAAAAATAATATGTTAATCAATGTTCAATTTCGGAAAAAACACTATAATAAATTTGCATGCATTTTTCATTATGTGTTTTGTGTTGGTATGTTTAATTATTTTTTTGTCACTTTTGCGACTCCTATTATAAATATGTTAACTTTTAAAGCTTTAAATTTTTACACACAGGTAAGTTTGTGTGTTCCTATACTATAAATTTATTGAATTTTTTTAGGTTATAGAGTCTATAGGGTTAGGGTTAGGGGTTAGGGTTAGGGTTAGGGTTAGGGTTAGGGTTAGGGTTAGGGTTAGGGTTAGGGTTAGGTTAGGGTTAGGGTTAGGGTTAGGGTTAGGGTTAGGGTTAGGGTTAGGGTTAGGGTTAGGGATTATCGCATTAGGTGTGATAGGATTATCGCATTTTGTACATGCATGTGTAGTGTGCGGACAGTGATTCTGTGTTCGCATTGTCTCTGTCGTTGTGTATGAGACTGCATTTTTGACTGGTTCAAATTGAAGCGGGTGGTGCCAGTTGGATCATATATTTGTACTGTTATCTTTACTGTTTCCTTTTGTCGAGTCAATTGTGATTTATTTTCCTTGTGTTTTTAATATCAATAAATTGTATTTGAATCTCAATAATTGAATATATAAAAATATAAATTTTGGAATATTAATTTTCTGAAATTCTGGAATTTATTTTGGAATTTAAAATGAAGATTTTGAACATTACAAAAATGAACCATTTTTGATACCAACGCATACACCAAAAACTTTAATGAATACAGAGAAAATAAAATCGATGAAGTGGGATATGAAACGTTCTTTCAGTGATTCAATTATTGACTCGTTGAACGAAATAATATCAATTAGAATTCACCGAGAAAGAGGGTGAGATGCGATCGGCGACAGGGATTGGTTGGAACGAATCCCAATGGATAAAGTCAATCTAGTTAACACAAATCTAAGTATTTAATGAATTTCAAAAGAACTTATAAAGACATGTATTTCATAAAATATCCTAAAATATCTTTAAAATGTCTTGGAATTCCAGTGGAAGTTATAATCAACAGGATCAATTATCTTTATTTTCAAAGAAAGCGACTTAGAAAACCAAAATGTATATCTAAACGTTGTTTTCGGTAGCATTCAGAGTTAAAAAGCATTCAGAGTTATAAAGTATTAATACTTAAACCAAAGGCCACTCAAAATATTCTATAGTTGCAGACATTAAAACATGTTGGGGTTAGCACAAAAATCACAAAAATTATATAAAAAAGGAAAGCATAACAAATATGGGTAAAATCCATAAAAGTGCAAAATTAATTAAAACTTACTAAAAATCAAAAATCAATATCGGGTATCGGGTATGGTTGAACCCCAAATTGATAAATGAGTTCAGTAATTATAATGAAAATTTAATAAGGTGTTCACAGCGAAAGTTGATGCGAAAAAATAAATTTAATAAAATTAATTAATCGGAAATGGAAAACCCGAGTCGATGTGAAGTCCGAGACTATGGGGAATCCGATGCGCAGTGAGACCTGAGCATTCAGATAAGAGAGAGAATATTTTGAGCCCTAATCAAGGGTAAACAAATTAAAACATTTAGAAAACCCTCAAATATTGATTTAGGATTCCCGGGGAAATAATTAGTTGCAATTCTCTAGATAATTGGCCTCTCAGAAACAGTATTAGAAGAGAGATCAGAAATAAGCAAGCCCACAGTTTGTCGAAGAGAGAAAAAGAGAAAAGGGAAGCGCAGAAACCAAGAGATAAGCGATATTGAGAAAAAGGTGCAAATAGTGAAAAGTGTAATTGTGATAAAGATTGAATAAAATTGTTCTGTGTGGGGTTTTGATTTATTTGGTTGTATAAGAACACGAGGAGTCATAGAACCGTTGATAATACAGACACAATGGATGTTTCCGTGAGTTTATGTCAACCTTCTAGACAAGACGTATTACCCGAGTATCAAGCGAATAAGCCTGCTCCCATTCGCGTACTCGGTTGAAACCTCCGTCCCAACAATTTATGTTAAAAACAAATATGAAGCCCCAAAATCCAATCAGATCAGTCCAGATGTGAGTTTTTATTTCAGTTTATACCATACCTAGGTATAACAATTTTACTAATGATCCTTCATCAATCATTGGGAAAAAAGAGACAAAAGTGTCACTCATCACCGGAAAATTAACTTTACTAAAGAGCGCAAGATAATTCCCTTAGAACAAGAGACTCATAAAGCACCGAGAGTCATCTACCACAAATGGTACTCTCTACCACAACAAAACCCAATGGAGTGTGAATACAAAGAACCAAGCAGGAAATAAGAGCCTGGTTTATTATAGACATACGCAGTACTTCCTGTCAGGTTTGTTTGATTAAGATAACCAAGTTTGATCCCAGTCCAACTATATGCTCCAGCAACCAGGGTCCGGGAAACACGGGCTGGTTACCAGCTTTGTTACCGATCACCGGGACATCTAATTTTTACGATCTCTTATTCTAAATAGACCTTTTTCGGACATACTTTCATAGCCCTAGACAGAAACCGATAGTCGGATTCCCTTAAATAAATCTCACGCCCCACATCGGTTCAATCTTGGGTTGCCAGACAGTGGTCCCAAAATATTCCTTATGGAATATTAATACAATTGAGTAATATTATTTAATTTACTAGTTCCTGATGAATGGTCTATTCCACCCACCAGTAACTACCAACAGACCATGTCTATTGTACCAATTAGAAAAAGGTAAATCAATCTTAAGTAAATGTGTACAAGGTTAAATAGCACACCGATTGATCATCTTCTTAGAACGTGCGATACAGACTTGGATTTATTCACCTGATCCCCAATTTCCCGAAGGTACTGTTGAAAGCACCAACTGAAAAATCCCCAGTTGACCCCTTTGGATCCATTTACACAGACTCAATTCGTTGACCAGTACCCACTAGCCAGGATAGATAAATCGGTTCCATCGGATGATACCCTCACAATAAACAGTTGCAAGAAACACAAAAATTGTATCACCCAAGTCACCAAAATCCAGAAAACCCCCGGATTCTGTCAGAAAACCCTCTTAAATCCAAAAGGACTCAGAAAGTCGACCGTTACCTTTTCAATATCCAATCTTTATGGTTCATTTGGGTTGTTTTTCAGTTATCTCATAGAACTAGAGATATCCAGCTGGACCTTCTTGGAGGCTCACACACCCTGGCTTTGATAAACTATCCCTTTTAAGGGAGTCATTGTTTAATCCGATTTATCTCTTTTTCTACCACACCAAGCCCTTTTCCTAGGGATATAATTTTCCTTTAGAACAGCTCATGTGGTATGGAATACCAGTCTATCTCCTCGAACGCTTTTCCTAATGGAGGCGCGACCCTCCCTTAAGTCAGCTCACTAGGAGTATGATAGACTTAAGAGCGCTTTACTTCTATATAACATTCAATAGCACTGGGCAGAAATTGGAAGACTCAATAAATCCCCACACACTTTACATGCCCTTGAAATAGGCACTTTAGGGTGATGGGATAATAAAATGACTCAATACTCAAAATTATCGGCCTATTCAATAATGAGATAAAGGAGCTTGTCAAAAAAGCCTGTGTAGCTGCAGTCAATAGCAGCTATCAAATATATAGACAACACATATATAAAGAATGATTATACATATATAGATTATTTGTATCCAATGCATTTCTTATTTATTTGTATTTTATGGTTATTATATCCTAATTAAATTTATCTACAAATACTTCTTATTAAATTTAATTATTTATCTCTTGTGACACCAATTGTTGAACAGCGATATAGATATATAATACGTATTCAAAGCATCCCTCATATTTATTTTGTGTATTATGGTTCCTAATTTATAAGAAATTTAATTAATTAAATAGCATTATAATATAATAACTACTCTGATGTTTATTATCCTCATAGTTATTATATGTATTATGACTAATAATGTATCAGTAATTTATTTAATTTACTACCATAATAATAACCACTTGATATTGATTAACCTAATATTATTTTATATTTTTGATATTAATTATTATTTAATGAACAAATGCCTGATCTGAAAATGCCCAATAATACCCTACCTACAAACAAACCTTATTCAACCATTACAACCAAAAACCGTGGTAAAAAGAAGAAAAGAAGGCGACATTAGGCCTCATATTTTCTTCTTTCATAATTATCAATGGGTCAATGTAGGACCCTTGTATGGATTCTGCCCATTGATAATTACTTTTTAGTGTTCATATCTATATTATATCCTTCTCCTATACTATTCACCATATACCTATTATAATAAGTATTGTAACCGTTATAATCGTTATATCCAATTTACGGAGTCTTCCTACTCCAACGAATTTTACCTTTAGATATCACCTGAAAGCCTCAATTACAAGCTTAACCGAAAAATAACAGCAACACTAAAGTAGTCAATACACAGTGTTGATGTTCAATAATCTATGAATGAGTGTCCGGTGCATCCGTATAGCCATGGCTAGCCTTGATTATCAAATTTTCATGCCTGAAGATGCTTACCGGAAGATCTACTGCCTAATGGACCCACGTGAAGAATACCACTGTACTAACGATTGAGGCTCGGCTCATCGTTCAGAGATTATGAATTAAAAGATTTAGACATCTAAGGGTTAGAAACTCTCCCCTTCAGCCTTAACCGGCATGTCGATTTGATTAAAATAAAATTTTATTTATTTTTTCTTTTTTTTTCTTTTTTTTGCAACGTGTCAAAGCCGTTAACCGCCTTTCAAATAAAAACCCAACAAACATATTTAAACAAACAAATAAAAACGGATCTCTACTCAAAACTGTCGAATAGAGCAAACGATGAACAACAACTATAGAGAAAAATAGTTTCCTATAAAAACAGTATGGATAAGACCTAAATACTTCTGTCGATAGTCAAGAACCTGGGAAATATAATTATGGTGGAATGGTTTGGTAACGAAGTCCGCCTGTTTCTTGACTTTGTTGGGTATTTTGTAATTTAATGGAAAATAGTTGGTATATATGACTCTGTATTCTTTGATAGAATAAAATAATCAGTAACTCTCAAAATATATTTAATATTCATTATGTACAATTGAATCGTTTCAAACACAACGATTAATAATTGATAGTCTAGTTTTCACTATAACCGAGTGCCAAAATGTAATAATTTCTTTTAATTAAAATTTGACTCTTCGAAGACTGGTTATCTTACTAATTTCTTAAAGTTTTATATAATTTGTGCCATTATTCTATTCAGTGTTTACTCCTTTAATCCTATTTTCAATTTCTTTTCACCCATTTGAAGCTATACGTTGATTTCTCAAGATCTTGACTTCCTTTAAATAGTAAAATAATCCTTTTGATATACGGTGTTATAGAAGGTCTTGCCATACAAATTATGGTAAAATAAATTAGATGTTGAATAAAATTTTCAATATAAATTTCGTATATCAGTAAAGTAACCAGAATGACTGTCTATAACAGCAGTTTATAATAATAAATAATAAAATTTTTAATTTCTTCAATATTATATTAATTAGCTATTTTTTCAACCAAATTGAAATGATTTGTATATGATATAATTTTAATAAAAAACAGTTTTGCGTTGTTCTTTTAATCAATAAATTTAATCTTATTATTGTTAAATTAAATTAAAAAGTGCTAATCAAATAAGGATTTGTTACTATTTAAAATTAATAATTTTTTCTAATTAACTTCATGAATAAGAATCTATTATATCAGATTAATATTGAAAGTGTTTTTATTAACAATTTTATTCTATTTATTTTGTACTCTAGTTATATCGGCAAATTTAAATTCTTTCAAAAAAGGAATATTCGATTTTCAATGTAATCTTTTTGTGGAAATAATTACAAATAAATGCCGTAAAAAGACAAAAATTTGCAATCACACATGGTCACCTATATGGAAAGAAAAACTGACGATAGTTTTTGAATTAAATTCCAAAATATATTTCTATATCTACGATTTTCATAAGTTTAAACCCAATCAAATAATTGGCATTGCTGAATTGGATTTAAAGAAAAATATCGTATCGAATTCCGGTATTTTTATGAATTTTAATAAATAATATACCATCATTGTTTCATAGCCGATGCTCATCCCTATTTACTTCCAATTAGTAAAAACGGAAAAAATTTGGGATTTTTATCTATTAACATTGATAGTTTAAACATTGATTTCAATGTTTTAGAAAGTTTAGGAAACTCATTAGACACATCAGAAAGTAAAGGCATACAATTCTGGTGATCTATTTTTGTTTAAATGAATATTTTCCAGCTAATCGACTCGATTGTTCAAATTTCGGTAGTTTAGGATCTGATTTACCCGAAGGGTTTGATTTTTATTTTCGAAAAAATTATATAATGATTATGATTGGATAATATAAATAGTTCTATAAATTATCGAGTTTTGATTGGTTCATAAATTTTCATACAAACTATTTTAATATTTAATATTATCGGTTTAAATTTTGCAAATTTTTTTTGTAATTTTATGATTTAAAAAAAAATTAACTCGGCATTCGATTATTTAGCTGCAATCTTGCAAACAGGGATATAACATAGAGTAATGATATTACATTAGAGGCCAAGGACCAAAAGTGAAGAAGTTCAGAGTATATTGCGTAATTCAATACAATGTGTTAGTTATTACGCAATATACATTACTATTTAAGAGTTATCACTCTGTGTTAATATTAATAAAATCTTTAGATGGAACCAATTGTTGTAACTGGCGACCACACCGAAAATGTTCACACAATGACGACTCGAGGAGAAGGGAAAAAGTCTGCAAGAGACGCGCTACCGAAACGTGCGCAAGAACTCTTGGATATGGAGATTAGAAGATACGGCGGCAGATGTACCAAGGAAGCTGAAAAATGGATACAGGCAATTGATGATTGGATCGCTAGAAATGATTTGAAGAGGACCGAAGCATTCGATTTTCTCCTTTGTGATGAAGCGGCTACACTGTGGAAAAATTTCAAAACAGAAAAAACAACAGATAAAGCAGCTAAAGAATGGTTTTCCGAAACATTTACAATTAAATTGACTATTATAGACAAGATTAAAGAACTTGCTGCAATTAGACAAGAGGAAAATGAGAGATATGCAACCTTCGAAATCAGGGTATTGAAATTAGTGAGTGAAGTTATTAATTCAGGAATGAGGGTAGAGGAGATTGCCAACGAAATTATAACTGGACGCGTCAGAGACAGAAGATTAAAGGATGCTCTAACAATGAAACCATCGATGACAGCAGAAGAACGAAATCAAATGGCCAAAATTTACGAAAAAGTTGAATCAAAAGAAAAGACGGAAGAAATTATGGTAATAAAGAAGAGTAGTTACGCGGAAGCAACAAGGAGAAGAAATTCAGAAACTTTTACAAGAGAAACAAATGGAAGTAACACCAATGTATTAAGAAGCCAAGGAAATTACAGAAGAGAGAATTTACCAGATAATTCGTATAACAGAAATAACGAAATGAATCACACAGTCGAACGGAATGTGCAGAGAAGGACACCAACGGTTTCGCTTAAACACATTGCCAAGAGATTATACAATCGATCTAGAGGCATTCCTGATCCAAGAAACGGCGAATTACAGTCAGGCCAATGTTTTTGCTGTGGCGAATATGGGCACAGAAGATATGAATGTCCACTAAAAGATAAATGTTTGATATGTGGTAAAGGAGGGCATAATTTTCGTGATTGTTATTTATTAAGAAGGAAAGAACAACAGAACTATGAGAACAAGAAAATGATAGCTTGTGTGCATGACGAAGAAAACGGAAGAAATTACTCGGATGATGCAGAAACAAGAGAAACAATTAATGATTATGCAATTCATGATGTGGAAACTGAAAAAAACACGAGGAACTCTATTGCATACATTTCGTCAATGGGGTTGTAAAGGAAGAAAATCGGAATGACAGAACAGAGAGAATGAGGTATGCGACGTCAGATGGAAGAGAATGGAGCAAGATGATGATAAAGGATGTTGAGATTGAGATGTTGTGGGATTCTGGAGCTTCAATTACAGTGATGAATGAGGAAACATGGCATAAAATTGGCAGTCCACGTTTAAGCAGCAGTGAAATCGAAATATGCGGAGTTTTTCCAGGAACTCAAAAACCACAGGGATGTACAGAAGTAAATGTTTATTGGCACAATAAGATGAGGACTATCAAAATAATTGTTATTAAAAATATATTTCCAGGTTTTATTGGTGGGATAGATACTTTGAAAGCATTTGGAGTGCAGTTGATGGAAATTAACAATATCGAATCCGAAACAAAGATGAGCAATTATACTGATGACGAGAGAAGACAAAAAGCAAAAAAGGAATTGGGAAGAAATGAATTGCCAACAATTAACAAATTATTAGATGAATTCGGCTCAATATTTATGGCAGCCAGATTTGATTTAGGATTCACAAGAATCGTAGAGCACGAAATTAATACATCTGGGAATCCAACAATGCAATTTCCAAGACGACAACCGATGCATCTAGAACAGAAAATTGACGATATGATAAAAGAGTTAACAAAAGCTGGAGTTATAAGACGCTGTAAAAGTCCATGGAGCTCCCCATTGGTTGTGGTAGGAAAGAAAGACGGCTCAATAAGAATGTGCGTAGATTATCGAGAGTTGAATAAGATGACAGAAAGAGAATCTTTTCCTATGCCCAACATATCCCAATTACTCGACAACCTATCAGGATCTAAATTCTTTTCTTCTTTAGATCTTGGACAAGCATACTATCAGGTCGCATTAGCAGAAGAAGCACAAGAAAAAACGGCTTTTAGTTCCAAAGAAGGTCAATTTTGTTTCAATCGACTTCCATTTGGATTATCAACGGCTCCAGCAACATTTCAGCGATTAATGCACACGATGTTAGAGCGTATATTGTTTAATGGAGCAATTGTTTATTTAGACGATATTCTGGTATATGGCAAGGACCAGTCTGAACATGATGAGCGATTGCGAGAATAAAAAAAACAGGACTAAGAATAAATCCGGAGAAGTGCGAAATTTACAAAACCAAATTAAAATTCCTTGGCCACACCATCAGTGAAGATGGAATACAGACAAATTCAGAGAAGATCAAGTCAATTACAGAAGCGACGAAACCACAGTGTGCTAAACAACTTCGATCTTTTCTAGGTTTGACAAATTACTATAGACGATTTGTCAAAGATTATGCCAAAATAGCAGCACCCCTACATGCAGCGGTGTCAAGTTGTGATAAAACAATCGAATGGTCAGAAAATGGTGAAAACAGTTTTAAACAACTTAAAGAAGCCTTAACACAAGCACCTATTCTTGATTTTCCTCGTATAGACCGTAAATTTATTTTGGATACTGATGCCAGTTTTGAAGCTATTGGAGCAGTCTTGAGTCAAATAAAAGAAGACGGTTCAGAAGTAGTTATCGCATACGGTTCAAGAAATCTGACGGCCCATGAAAAGGGATACTGCGTAACAAGGAAAGAGTTGTTGGCATTGCATGAATATGTTTTATATTTTAGACAGTATTTATATGGGAAAGAATTCGTGGCTCGAACAGATCACAAAGCTTTAGTATTTATGAACACGAATAAAAAAGCAATAAGTCCACAATTTCAGACATGGATGGCTAATCTATCGGAATACGATTTCCAATTGAAATACCGGAAAGGCGAAGAACATGCAAACGCAGATGGATTATCAAGGATCGAGGGTAGTTTATGTGCACAGTGTCAGACAGCACATGTACAACATAAACAAGAAAGGTCAAGAGTAAGATATATCAATTTGATACAAAAAACACAGACAATGTTAGAAATTATGGAAGAACAGAAGAAAGATAAATTGTTCCAGGAAGTGATGGAAATTCTTAAGAATCAGATAGATTTTCGGAAGGAATCGTTTCTAAATAGTTTTTTATTCAGATATAAAGATCGATTAAAGATATCGGATGATATGCTTGTATTGGAATCAGACAAAATAGATCTAGTGATAATCCCAAAAAGCTATCAATCTAAACTAGTGATTAAAATACATGAAGATTTATGTCACGTTGGAATTAAGAAACTGTTTCATTATTTGGAAGGGATTTTTTTCTGGCCGAAAATGCAAGAAACTGTCAAAGAGATAGTAAAACGATGTGTCACATGTGCAAGAAGGAAAATATACCAAGGGAGGACAAAGGAAATTTTAATTCCACACGAAAGTTCTGAATTTCTAGAACAGATTGTGATGGATGTTGCTTTCATGGAGAGAACTTCAACCGACAAAAAGTATGTTATCGTTATTATTGATAGGTTTAGCAAATTAGTAAGTCTAACGGCTACAGCAAACCAAGATGAAAAAACTATTTTGAAGACGCTAATGAACAGTTGGATTTACAAATATGGTAAACCTTAAAGTATATTGCAGACAGAGGGCGAAATTTGAAAGCAAATATTTAAAGGAAAAACTAGAACAACTTGGAATAAATCAAGAATTAGCCTCGCCATATCAACATCAGTCGAATGGCTTAGTGGAAAGAGCTATCAGAACAATGAGAGATTTACTTGTGACTACGATGAAAGGGGGCTGTGCTGAAAAACAGTGGCACGAACTGCTGCCTCGAATTGAATTCAGTATAAATGCAACTTATCAAAGTTCTACAAAATATTCACCATTTGAGATAGTATATGGACGGAAAATAACGTTACACGCTAATTCTAGACTCAAACATCAAGTACACGATATTTCGGAAGAAGCACAAAAGAATAACAAGCAAGCTGCGCGGAAGATGAAAACATTCGAAAAAGACAAAAGAATTAAACGACATTTTGAAGTGGGGGAGGAGGTACTAGTAAGACGAGAACCACATAGAAGAAACAAAAATGATATTCAATATGATGGTCCATATAAAATTCTTAGATTTGTTTCAGATCATCAAGTTGAATTGCAATATCCAGATACGACGCGGCACCGACGAATCGAATGGTTAAAGAGATGGCATCAATCTTATGAAGGGGAGAGTAATGATATTACATTAGAGGCCAAGGACCAAATGTGAAGAAGTTCAGAGTATATTGCGTAATTCAATACAATGTGTTAGTTATTACGCAATATACATTACTATTTAAGAGTGATCACTCTGTGTTAATATTAATAAAATCTTTAGATGGAACCAATTGTTGTAACTCATAGAACATGAAATAAATATATCATATAATACATATATATATATATATATATATATATATATATATATATATATATATATATATATATATATATATATATATATATATATATATATATATATATATATATATATATATATATATATATATATATATATATATATTATATATGTATCTAATAATTCACCGAGAAAGAATCGACCCACAGCTTGTGCTAAGCTTTTCGAATTGCTGCTATTTGCTGGCAATTAATCAATTTCCTTTAATTCCTGATCTCTTTACAGTTTCTTATTTATTCTCACAAATAATGCGTATAACTATTGATTCAAGTGATTGTGCGAAAGTGATACCTGTCTATTATGCAAACTGTTAATTATGAACCAAATCGATATTTTTGAATCATTACATCATTTGATCCTATAATTTAGCTGCTGTTCACATTAACTGTTAATTGTGAACAATGAACACAAAATTCGATTTGCTTTTAATCAAATAATAATATGATTTTGTTTAAATATTTCCCCCAAAATAAGACTCCCATAATATGAACAACAAACGTGGCTAATATAAAAAAAGAAAGAATTTGACAATTAGCCAGAAAAAGAACTTGCTAAAAAGATGAAAATAGAGATGAATAAAAACCAAAGACTTCTGGGACAAAAGTTCATGTTTCAATTGGATTAGTTAATAAGCTTTTTAATATGGAATTCGAGAATGTCCTCGAGAATCTTTTAATTAAGAAATGACAGGTAAAATTGAGGAAAACTGAAGATTTATAGCCAGTTTTATTCTGCTGGTTTAATGAGTCTAGAAGCAGAAATATAAGTTCTCCTGGTCACAATATCAGAATTATCATACAAAATTTATTACTAGTGATGTTCAATAATTAATGTTTATTAAATACAGTTGTTTTAATAATAGAAAGGCCACACTGGATTATTTAAATATTTAAATATACTTTATTTGTTAAAAAAAAGAAAAAATTGTAACTGGCGACCACACCGAGAAAATCGAACCGATTCACGTAGTGACAAGAAATCAGCATAGAAAGATGGTCATGGAATCTTTATCTAAACAGGCAAAAGACATTTTAAATTTTAATGTCAGAAGATTCGAGCGCCGAAGCACGATAGTAGGAGAGATATGGATCAAGGATATTGAGGATTGGATGCTCCTTAATGATCTAAATTTAATTAGGACACATACAAAAAGCAGAGAAGAATTTGTAGATAAAACAAAAACAAATTTAGAGAAAGCAGCAAGAACAATGAAAAATAGAGATATAGACAAGCGAGGTACTCGAGTATTCATGGTAGGAGAGAAAGTATTAGTTCGTTTGGCGAAAGAAGGAGGGAATTCGATATGAGAGATCTTATAAAATTCTTATCACCAAGACAAGTTGAATCACAATTTCTAAACTCAATCAAATCAAGGAGAAAAATGAAGAGGAGGAGTCTAGAGGAGCCTTTTAATTGCGATGAAACAGCTCTAATTTATAAACACAATCATCAAATTAGTAGAGAAAGAGATACAAAAGATAATATAAAAACCGAATTGTTAGCTTTTATCGATATGATATTATTAGCGGGATTCAAAAAACAAAATCATTCTCACATTTTAGAATTATGGGATAATGATGGTACAGGATCGCAAATATTCCAAGCTTGTATGAGTTATAGGCGATTTCTTTCTTACTGACAGAAATACGATTTGATGATAAAAACACCAGAACCGAAAGAATAAAAACTGATAAATTACCTACTATTCGGTTTATAATAGACCATTTATAATAGACCGTGACCCGTCCAAAGAGTGCATGACAAAAGAGCGCCGACATAAAAGCGAAAACTAATGATCGAAAAACAATATTTAATAAATAGGAACAAGAAAATTAACTCAGATCAGACGGCATCGTTTGATGTTAACTCTTTATTGTTTCATTAAAAAACTAATTGTTCAGTTTCTTTAACTTAAAAACTGGTCTAATCAACTGAACGTTTGTGGGCATCTTAACTCTAATAGACTATCAACTGAAGTCCAATTATTCAAAACGCAATCTAATAACACATACAAAGATTTTAAATGTTAGGCCTAAAGTGAGAATATAAAATGAAATGAAATGAAACAAAATGAAAGGAAGTTCAAATTAATAAAACGTTTCTTTATAGTTCCATTTATACTGCTAAGTTGTAGGTAGTCCATCATTGAATCATTAGCATAGGTTCGCACTCTTATGTTGGCGTTCTTTTGTCGAGTGCCATAATAGACCACTATACCATTGGCGAATATGTAACATGTATAATTAGGTAAATATTATAATATTTCTACTTTTGAGTTTAAATGAGAATATTGTATATAAAATTATATTTATATTCACATCAAAATATTATCTATTTAGGATATTTTTTGTTAACTTTTGTTTATTATGTGTTCAATAAAATTGGTTTTGGTAAGATTTGGTTGTTTAATGCGTCATATTATGGATAGGCTTGCCAACTTTCCCCTTTTTGCCGGGAGTCTCCCGGAATCGGCTTTCGTCTTCTGTCTCCCGATTAACTATGACCCGGGAGATGTAAATCTCCCGTCTTTCCGTTTTACAATATTTTACAATTTTTCAAGAAAAAAGTGCAGTTTTTGAAGTTTTAACTTTTATTTGATTTTTCTAAAATAATGATAGTCAAGATTTATTTTTTCTCAGAATCACCGGAAGTTTAAGTTGTTTGTTCGCGGCGAGCGATTTTATGTTTTTCTTCTTATCCACGTTATTAGTCTGACACTCTCAGGGTTTTCACTTTTAAAATATAAAAAATGTAATATGTAAAAATAATTTTTTTGTTTAAGTCTTTAGGGTTTTAGTCATCATATAGTTAAAATCACTAACATTTTTTAACCGAAAAAGTGAAAAAAACACCTGTTATATTATTTCTTAAGTGTTATAATCGCAATTTTATAATCTCCCGGGTTCGAGGTTATGGGAGTTGGCAACCATAATCATGGTTGGTGTACAAAATACACCACGCGAGTAATTATTAAAAATTAAAGTACGCGACTACCTAAAGGTTAATGATTTAAAAAATTTTAATATTAAGATAATGATTTCCTGATAGAAAACATAAAATTATTAAAACCTTCCGAATATGAGATTTTATAGATTATGAAGCTATTTTTCTCCTACAATCTGACCATATATATTAATTTTCATTTTGTTATATGTTTTCTAGATGGGAAATGCGAAACGGAGAAAATGGACAAATATATTTCTACAATGAAGAATTGAACAAACGTAGCTGGATGAAACCAAGTAAATCGATGATAAATAGTGTAAGACAACTAAGAGTTCGAACTGAAAATCGTCTGAGTCAGCATAACAAAGGATTATTTCGCGATATTTATGGAATATTTTCCAAAGATAATAATAGTTTAACAAAAAACGACAATGACGGTTTACCACAAGGCTGGGGTGAGAGATTTCATGTATTATTTTGATTATTCAATTTCTTTATCCTTTAATATTCAAACGTTTTTCGGTGATATGAGATCTGGATTTAGAAACATCCGGTAGAAAATTTCCATTATACAGTCTGTAGAGACATAAAACTAATTTGAATAAAGATTTTATTGTAAAGGGCATTGAAATAAATAATGGATATATCTGATCAATGTACCAACGAAAGCACGGACACTTGATTTGGCGATTGTACGGAGATTGTCGATGATCTTGAATTTTGGCATGTAGACTCCAGTATCGTACGATGTGAAAGTATTTGGATCTTTATCTGGAATAGCTTTGTTAATTAACTCCTTTTGGCTGAAGACGGATAGGTCAGTCCGGTTCTCGTAACGAACTTTATCAGGATAATCACTAGAATTAAGAATTAGTGCTCTAAGGTAAATTTATTAGGTTGAATAGGTGTTGATGATCAAGCCTATCAACAGAGAGATCACAGCTAGGAAAACGAAGGCTTCAGTTTCTTGAATGTTTGGCATTTTTTCTTTATTGGTTCTTATGAGATTTACTGCCTGGGAAGTCGAATGATTCATTAATTGTTTTTTATCGTTTGTTTTTTTTTGAAAAAGGAAAAGATTATTTAAACAATGATTTTAATTTGATTTTTAGTTATAATTAATTTAATAATATATTTTAAGTTTAATTATTAAATTGATATTTTTATTAATATGGAAGTCAAAGGCACTACACAGTCCATTATTTATTTCTCACTTACTTAAAATTTCCATATACTGTTTTCGTTCAAATTAAAGCCCGTAAATAATTTCCTAATTACTGCTTGACTTTGAGCTCTCAAACTAATTATGGGATTATAATTTTAAAGCAAAATAAATCAATATATCTTCATTTCAACTATAGATCAATATAAATATTTAACTATTTAATATTTATTTATAATTAATATGAAGATAAATGAAATTCTAAAGAAAAAAACAGATCAAAGATGAAAAATAAAAAGATAATCGATCATATTGTGAATAAATCAATTAAATTTAATATTCAATATTGAATACAATTATGCATAAATGATTTTATCGAGGAAACGGAACAGGAAACCTCTGGAAAAATCGATGGGAAGTATATAGGTTTAAATTCTGTTTCATTACTGGGGTTAGGTAGTAAGCACCGATAATCAAATGATTTTTAAATAATTCGATATTATAATGATACAAAATTGACATGATAAAGTAAATAATATGGTCACAATTTATTCGATAAAAAGACAAACAAAAAATATCCGACTGTATTTTGATCGTAAATTTCCAAATTAAGTTTTCCAACAAGGGCAATTAATTTATTTTGTTGCTTATTTAAAATGTTTATAACACAATGTAACTTCATTAATTTTTCATAATTTGTATATTTTCTGTAAGAAAACCAGTTATTATATATATATTACATGTGCTAAATATGAGAGGAACAATATCAAATTAAAACAAATCTACATATATTTACATAGAAATTAAAAATGAGTTATTTTACTAAGTTTACAATTATAATCCAAATTATTTTCACGAATCAGGCCCCAAATATAATTTCCCATCATATACTAATTAATAACATTAATCTTGGTATCGAATTCAAATTGTTAGATATCCTAATGGAAGCACCACTGTCCTCGTTAAATTTATTAAGATGGGCATTCAAGATATTTAATTGAAGGGACATCCTTCAGTGCATGACGTCATATGTCTTTACCTGAATATCCACCAGCTTTACATGATTCTCAACTATATTGTTGCTCAAGAAGTCAAGAACTACTGGAACAAAGCTGTTACATGCCGCCTTTTGCAGTTCATAACTTCTTGAGAAATTCAATGGATTCCGTGATCCTCTTAATCTGCCGTTCAACGAAGACACTTAACCTTTGCCTCAGACAACTTATGGAAGAAGTTTTGAAAGTATCTGCATCTTGCCACCTCTTTATTCAGAGCTGTGACAAATTGCTTTAGGAGACCCAGCTTGAGATACTGTAGAGGCATTAACACCTTCTGTGGATTAATCAAAGACTCCCACTGAGAATTAAATCTTCTACAGCCAGTTCCATTAATGGCAGTGCTCCTTGATAATCCTGCTGTCAAAAGACAAAGGTAACATGGTAAATATCGATGTCCTACCTACAAAATCAAAGTCTGAGCTAAAAATACCAACTTTCAATAATATAGATATGTAAGGAACCAGAAAATAGCGGTTATTTCTGATTCACAAAAATTGTGTTACATTGTGTAATAGATACACTTTCAGATGATATAAATACAAAACTACATAAGTCGGAGTACTACAGTTTTACTTGAATTTATACTTTGTAAAATTTAATAATAATCCAAATTCTACATAATCTGCATAAGTGATCCCATTGTGGGAATGTCGCGGGAAATGTGAATCATAATGATCTGATCAATTATTATTCACTATTTCACTGACTGAATGGGTGAAATGTGAATTCTATTTGCCGAGGGTAATTATTTGCTGATTGTTATGATTTATTTGTTAAAAGTGATTAGGAGATTATTGTAATGTTCTAGTTGCAGTAAATAACATCTATTAATATAATTTATTATTCCTAACATATTTGACTTACTATGAATCTTCTATTGTTACAGATAATTTATTTATTTAGTTCACAAAGTTATGAAAATGTGTAAAATAAATCTTCATTTTTCTTTTCTTAAAAACACAATAAGTAACACAAAGCAACAAATATTTCGTTTAAATAGTGATCTTCGGTTTAACCTATTGCACCCCCTTGGCGACTATATGTCGTCACTATTTATAAGCTATAAAACTTATAAATAGTCATCGGTTGTTGTTATGTTTCTTTAAATAAATTAATTCACTAATATATTTAGTGTTTTGAATGATACCTTTTTTATTTTTTAATTCATTTTGTCTTAAGTCTATCAACTTTGCTTGAAATTGTAAAAATGTATGCTGGAGTTACAGGTATGTCATACAAAAAAATTCAAGAGTTGAAAGGGTTAAGCTACGCATTAATTGATGCAATTCCTGGATTGACTGTATTAAATACTGGTATGATTTGCGAGAATGCGTATTAAATATTTGAGATTAGAATATGAAAATGGGTTTCAGTCAATGAATTGATATTTGGATGTTTATAAATGGTATTCTATTGGCCTCATTATCAGCCGAAACCACTCATATTTGACCCGGATCATTTTTTTATGATAGTTTTGTTTGGTTGATGCATTTCATTTCATCTAGGACTTTATTACACAAGCAAATGTCAGAATGGATTCCAATTTTGTTACATATAATATTGTGTAATATAAGTTTGCGTACTCCGCTTAAAAAGGCCCAAAACATTTATATTGCTAAAATTCAGTTTAGTCTGAACAGGAACGGTTGTGGGTTTCGTGGACCCTTGGGAAAATGTTATATACCAAAGAAATGATACATGAACATAATTTTATCAATTAATGTAATATTTATTTCTTCAATGTATTCAATAATATACATACATAAACATATTTTTTATTCTTATTTCGTACACACTTTTTTTACTGCTAATTCCTCGATAATATCATCAAAAGAGCGGAGTGATGTATATGTGCAACGCGTACATTGCTTTTTCACTTTACGCAGCAGCTGCAGTAAACAAGAAGCCAGCAGATGACATGGAATGTACAGACATGTAAAGAACAATGCAGGGAAAGACCTATGTTAACATCAGACTTGTAAAAAACGTTGCATTTGGTGTCAAAAACTTGTCCTAGCTACTAAAAATTGTTAGAAATGTGAAAGCACGGGGCCTCGGGAAAAATCCTTTAAGTCCCGACCTCTGAGCCGGCTCTGAGCCTGACCACTTTTCCGTTTATGGTTAACTAAGGTCAACAAGAAATAATGGATATTTCCTTTGTAAAGAGTTTCAAAATTTATCTTAAAACTAATTAAAATAACTATTATAATTTTATATATTATATTAAAATCCATAAAATTATTTTTCACTAAATCTGCATTAATTTCAAAATTACATATGCCTCAGTTGATGTAATATTAAAAAAACAAATTAAAGGAATATGAATTTCAATGCTTCTAACAGTCACATGAAATTTGAAATAATTCAACTAATGAACTATTGTAATGATAAATATACTATATATCGTACAACATGAATAAAGATAAAAAAAATAATTTCTCTAGGAGGGCCTTTACTAAGGTGACCAGATTTTTAGATGGGGCAAAGCGGGACAATCAACAAAAATTTTTATATAGAATAAAAATAATATGGTAATATTTTTTGATTTTTAACATAAGTACAATTTATAAATATAAAAAATTGTATAATATTTTATTCCTTGACATATTTTTTTTATTCATTTTGACGCGGGATAAATCGTGAAAAATCGGGACTGTCCTGCCAAAAGCGGGACGTCTGGTCACCTTAGCCTTTACCCCTATCGGACTACAGTCTAATATTACTGGACATCGAATTATTAATATAATAAGAATATATATTTACTGACATGCACTTTTGGTTTTAATTTTCAGTAAGATTGGCAATGGTATTTGGAAGTGTTAAGCATTGAAGATATCTGCAACTAAATGCTTTATTTTTTAAAAGATTTCCATATATCCTTTTAATTTCTTTTTTAATTTTACTTAATAATATTTCGATATCATGGGTAAGGTTTCATATTATTGTGGTCTTCGATGAAATTTACGCAAATAATCTTTATATAGCCAAGATTATTTTTACTGGATATAAATAACATTTTTCAGAGAAAAGAACCGATCCCAGAAATAACCGAGTTTATTTTGTCAATCATATAACAAAAATGACTCAGTGGGAAGATCCGAGGCTCGACGGGATGAATTTGAATAAGAAATTACCTCCAAATTGGGAGATGAGATACACAGCCAAAGGTATTCGCTATTTTGTGGATCATGAATCACAAACTGTTACGCTTGTTGATCCGAGAACTGGAAAACAGTCCGGGTAATTATTAAATTAGTCATTTAAAAAAAATAATATTTTAATATTCACGTAATGAGAACGGTAAACTGGTTTACAGGTAAATTATTCCATATTGGTGTATTACCGATTTTTTTCCAATAAATTACCGATAAACCAGTAAAATTTTATAATATTTTACCGCTATAGAGACTCTATCATAGAGTACTGACACATTAGCCATCTAATTTCAAGAAAAATAGATTAATATGAATTTTTTAATTAAAAGGGTTCGGTGTAATCAAAATTTAATAAACTATCAAATTTTATTAAGTTTGATTAAATTAAACAAATTAAAAAAATCTACAGAACTAAAAACAGCATTTCAAATTTCATATCAGCGCTCTATATATATCATTGTTGAAATTTTATTGTCCGTCCGTTTCTGAACTAATATGAATGCTGCATTATTCATTCAGTAGTACCAACCATGCAAGAGAAAAAATCATAGTTTTCCTTTGCTTTTTTTTATTCAAACAAATTAATGTTGACAATGACAGAAGGAAATTTCGTGATCGGTTTTTGTAGATTAAATTAATAGAATTTAAATAAAATTTGAGCTTTAACGTTATTTTTATAATAAAATTTTAAACTAAAAATATTAACTTGTGTTGTGAAGTAATAAAAAAGTAAGAAAATATATATATATATGCTATTTTTTGGTGTTGGTGATATTATAGTTGTTTTATTTAATTTAGCCAACTATTTTAATTTAAGTTGAGAAATAAAGAAGCGTAATTGTAGTTAAAAAGTACATATACCTATTATCATTATAAAAAAAAGCAAAATTTCTTTCATATTTAATTTTGGTTATTTAAATTTTATATGGTTATTATTTTTATTATGAGTTTAATTATTTTGCCCTCGATTATTTTTAATAAATTACAATAAAATAATAACATTGAAAATAAAGCCTAATTTATTATTAAAGTCATAAGTTTTAATTATACCAAATTGTGGAATAATTTTACGCGCATGAAAGACGAGAAATCAGCTCGGTGCAAAATGTGTAATACAACGATAAAATGTGCAAGCGGAAGCACAAGTGGCTTGCATATTCACCTTATCAGAAAACACAGCATTAATCTTCTAAAGAGAGAAACAGTTGATATAGAAGCTAAAGAATCATGTAACTCCAAAATTATTTCCGTTTCGGATGATACTAATTGTCGGTTTAGAATTTGCAACTATTTCATGAAAATTAAAACCATTGACAACTCATTTCCAACTTTTTTAACACGACTGACTGCACGACATTACTTGTCATTTAAAAAAATGTCCACATCATACGATCTGAAGCAATTGTTTAAATCAAAAAGATGTGATATCCCTAAATCTCCAATGACGGTTAAAACAATAGTTATGGATTGTGGTGACAAAACACGCCAACAAACCTTCATCGAATTATCTTAAAAGGTAAGCCGTGGTGAATTATTCAGCCTGACATTAGACGACTTGACGTCTTTGAAAAATCGAAGGTTTATGAATGTGAATGTTCACCCTTATGATGATGTATATTGGAATCTGAGTTTGGTAAGGATGGGAGAGTCAATGCCCGCTGAAAAATGTATCACGTATCTTCAAAACAAACTCCAAGAATTCAATAATTTAACGGAGAATGTAATTTTAATTGGTACTGATGGAGCCGCGATTATTAAAAAGGTAGGCAGATTGATTGATGTTAGTTTCGCCGACGGCATCCAGCTAGCTGTAATTAAGGTTCTTTATCAAAAATCTTTTTCGGGTAATAATTCTGAAGAAATTCAGACAGATGGTGATACTGAATGTGAACAGGAAACTGTAACTATAATTGAAGAAGAAATCGAACATTTTGAAGTGCATACTGATACATTACCTACGGATATGTCAATTTAAATTAAACATGAATGTTTTGGTCCCATAATATCAAAAATTCTGAAAGTTGTTGTAACTTTTTTCTAGATCACTAGTAAAAAATGTCGCCCTTCAAAAATATGTCAAGGACGAATTTGATAAGGAGATTTTTTTAATAAATGGATTCCCAAAAAGTTTAATATATTTTTGTATTATTTCATTTATTAGTTGTCTGTTTGATTTGTTCTTCAACTAAAAGGGTCTCCAGTCCCCAGGACCAAAACTTTACTTCAAAATATACTGCAGCCGATTATATGTATTCATTTAGTAAGGGTTTTTGGTCCATATTTTGATTATTAATGCATACTAAGCTTCTAAAAATTACCGGTAAACCGGTAAAATTATTACCCATATTCGTAATTTTACTGTCAATCAATTAAAACATAAAATTTCAATAATATAAATTGAAAAATTAAGAATAATATGTTTTAAATTATAGTTAATAAATAAATAAATTTAATTTAAAATGGTTTATTAAAATAAAAAAAATTTCAGAAAATTCTGTCTAATTTTAATGGATTTATAAAAATATCGGGTCGAACAATTAATAATGTAGGATTTCCCTGTAAGATATTGTTTCTATTATTTTCTGAATGCTGTGATTTGAAAATGAATAACAAGATTTATTACCGTGCAATTATAATTTTTTTGTCAAAAAGTAAAAAGAAAAATTATTGTGCTGTAAATCAATACTTTAAAGATGGCTCAAAAGATTTTGTGATCGAAATTTTAGTATTAATGATTAAAAAAGTTTTGGTAGATTTTCTTGAGATTTATAATGAAATAAATATATGTTTATACTACACGAAAGGTTACTGAAATATTATGAATATCGAAATACTTATGTGGAGACTTATGTGGATTAATTTATTATGGTTTTCATATTTAAGGTTTGGGTTACATATAATTTAAGCGAAAGAAATTTTGTCAACCGAATTTTGGTTTCTAATTCATTCAATATAAACGAATCATTTTTAAAGGACTATTCTTACAACTCTACTAAAGCCGGCTTAAATCCTTAGAAGATCATGATATGTGGATAGTGGATTAAAACCAATGTATTGTGTTATGAAATTTAATTATTTTAAAAGTTTTACGAATATTGATATTTTTTGTGTTTCTATTGATGTTTTTTTCAAAGTAATGTTAAAGTTGGTGAAATCAATTAAAAATTAATTAAGCATATTTTATAGCTAATGGTATTAAAATGATCATATACTAAGAAGGAAAGCAATTCTCCCAGATTTCCAAAATGACTCGAATCGAGATTTATTTTTAGCGCATTTTAAAGAAAAAGTATATGGCAATGGATAGATTGCATATTCTCTAGATCAAAATAAAGATGAAATTACTTGATGACTTATGTTGGGACATTAATTAATTATTTTAAAACAATATTTTAAAAAAACAAGTTAATTTGTTTAAATATTGTGTTTGTTATAAAAATAAATGTTTTGAATGTTTTTGTAACTATGAGTCTTACAAATGGTGTCAGAAACTCCGAAGTTGACCATGTCTCGGTCAAAATTCCGGCCATTTTTCAAAATCAAAGTCTATGGTTCAAGCAAGTGGAGGCCAGCTTCAAGATATCCAGAATTACAGAAGAGACCACAAAGTATTTTCATTTAATTTCAAATCTCCCAACAACGTTGCTAACAAAGTACGAACACTTACTGGACTCAGAAACCGAACTTCCATACACTACTCTGAAGGAAGCAATCTTAGCTGGTTTTGAACTATCAAGGACAATATCACTAACTGACCTGATGAGAGACGACTGCCTGGGAGATCGATCTCCATCAGAAGCGCTTCAACACATTACAGGACAAATACAAAGAATAGACACATCCATGGACCCATTCAACAGTCCTATATCTCGGGAATTATTCATGCGACTACTACCAAGATCTGTTCAAGACATTCTATTATCGATGCCGTCGACGGACCTTCGGAAATTAGCGATCACAGCAGACAGAATAATGATATCAAAGCGTCAATCAGTGAAGGCAATTGAACACGAAGATTGCAATAATCAAGTAGTAGGAGACAAGACGAGAACAATCATGGAACTGCAGGAAGAGATAAATGCAATACGACAACAATTAAACAATAAAAACACCGGTAAGTTATGTTTTTATCATAGTAAATTTGGGCATAGGGCGATGAAATGTCAACCGCCATGTGAATGGAATGCAAATCAGAACGACAACTATCAATCGGGGAAGTACAACAGAGAGAAATATCAAAATTTCGAACCGTCAAACATATCGTCAAGGAACAACAACAACAATTTCAACAAAAACAGCAACTTCAACAAAAACGGTAACTTCAACAGTAACAACCACAGAGAGAACCAGGGAAACGAGAGAAGGTTTCATTGAACCCGAACAGTGAAACCTACAAAATCATATCTTCTTTCTCGGGACAAAACAACTCACAAATATTCGAAATACCAGCAATCATAAATGGAGAACAAATTGACTTTCTCATAGATACAGGCGCTGATCTCAGCATCCTTCTCGCAAACCGTTTCAAGCCTGATAGAAATGGAGAACATCGATCTTTAGTATCCGCCAACAATTCATCAATCACATACCACGGGCAGAAAACGATTGAATTTACTATTGAAGGATTCAGAACTAAATTTATATGGTCTTTCGCTATAGCCGGCATATCTCGTCCAATTCTAGGTGCAGACTTCTTGGCCCATCACAAAATCGATGTTAGTTGTCATTCCAGATCAATATGTTGCCCTAGCAGTAACGAAAGAACAGAAGCGCGGAGAAGCCAATGTGCCAAGATCTGTGCTACAATCAACAAAGAAACCACATTAACCACGAAACTGCAAATTATAACCAATGGTTCCCCTGTAGCTCAAAGACAAAGACCACTTTTTGGAGAAAAATTAGTTGCAACAAAGAAAGAGTTTGACAGACTCTTAAATGAAGGTGTGATTCGGCCAAGCAAGAGTGACTGGGCATCTCCATTAGTAGTGGTTAAGAAGCCGGATGGATCATGGCGACCTTGTGGAGACTACAGAATGTTAAATGAAATAACCCAGCCTGACAGATATCCACTTCCGAGAATTCAAGATTTACTGAACAAGATAAACAACCCTCATGTATTCACTAAATTAGATTTGGAAAAGGCATATCATCAAATTCCGATTTGTGACGGAGACATTTCAAAGACAGCAGTCATAACACCTTTTGGATTGTTCGAATATACGAAGATGCCTTTTGGACTTCGAAACGCATCTCAAACGTTTCAGAGACACATGGACAACATACTCCGAGAACACCAGGAGCATTCCTTATCCTATATTGATGATGTTCTGATATTCTCCAAGACTGAAGCAGAGCATAAAGAACACGTGGCAAGGGTGATGGCCAGTCTTCAAGCCGCTGGTCTCACAATCAACCAGAGCAAATGCGAATTCCAAACCGAAAAGGTAAACTTTTTGGGTTTTGAATTAACAAAACAAGGAATAAAACCCTCTGAAGAACGCACGTTGGCAATTAGCAATTAAAGAAGCCAACTAACAGTCAAGATTTACGACGTTTTATTGGTGGCATCGGCTATTATCACTGGCTAATTCCAAGGCTGTCGGATACACTGAGTCCACTGCATGACTTGTTACAAGAGTCGGTCAATAAAAAGGAAGATCTCTTATGGCAAGACTGCCATACACACGCTTTCATGAGTGCCAAAATTCGGTACGTGAAATCAGCAAACGGTTCATAGCATAACCCGTCCAAGCATCCTACTATGCACTGACGCATCTTCTAAAGCAATGGAGCAAGTCTAAGTCAAATCAACGAAGAAAATAAATCATTTCCAATGGCTTTCTTTTAGAGGAAATTAATCTAACCGAAACAGAAGTATTCCACTTTGACAGGGAGTATGGCAATATTCTTATCTATAAACCATTTTAAGCATTTTTTAGACGGTTCCATTCACAGTCATGACGGACCACAAACCTTTAACTACGAGATAGACATATGAAAGAACATAGCCAAGGCAATGGAGAATAAGCGAATACCTTGATTTCAATTTGATTACATCGAATTCATCAAAAGGGGGAAGATAATGTAGTCGCGATCTCTTGTCCAGACATGCAGTAATCAAAACGCTAAAGTATCAACGGTGGAAATTAATTCGTCGAAGTCACGAAAGAAGGTTACAAAAAGAACAAAGGAAAAGATCAGACCATTATTACACTGAAAAATGCAAGTCTCAGGATGTTTAGTATATGGATGACATTCTCATTGACAATTAGTAGCCGGGGAAACAGAGTAGTTACGCCAAAAAATATTCCTACATCAAGAATTTCTAAGAATTCATAACATATCGCATCAGCATCCAAACAACGATAGAACGATCCAAAGGCGAGATCGGATATGTGTGGCACAGATGAAAAGCGACACTCAGAGAGTGGTGAGACAATGTCAAAGATGTCAAATTGCAAAAATAGCAAGAACACACACATGCTCTTTAGGCACTATAGAAACTAAAGGAAGGTTCATTACAGTCACTAGATATAGTTTTGGGGGGGGGGGTTTTTTTGTTTTTCCCCCCTTTTTTTTCCCGAGCGTCGATAACAAGAGATATATCATGACAATGATAGACAGAGGAACGTCATGGGTTGAAGCAATTCTATATATGATAATCACAGCAGATATGATCATAAGAACATTGAAAGAGAGTGGATCAGTCTCTTTGGTGTTCCAGAAATGTATAACAGATCAAGGAACACAATTTGCATCAGAAAAATTACTCAAGTCTGCAAGGTAATGGGAATGAAACGGCGGCGAACCAACGCATATCACCCTCAATCCCATGGGAGATAGAAAGATGGGCACCAGAGCCATGAAAAACTCAATAAGAGCCGCATCAGAAGACTCTCCAAGATGTGGGCTCATGAATCTCCCAAGATTCTAATCAGTTAGAACTGCACGAAAGTCAAATTGGTCTCCATCAGCAGCGCCACTCACATTCGGGTTGTCGAGCTAGATACCCGGAGATTTTGTAATTGTGAACCAACATTAACCGATATCGAACGAGAATTGTGACATCGATTTTCAGGAGGAAATCGACCTCCACAACTAAATAAACCAACAAACAAAGCCAACCAAAAGAACATAGTTTTTGTAAGCAAACTATTAGCTCACCTGCAAAAGAGTCGTCGGCTTTCGATCTGAATTCAGGAAATCGTTAGAAGATCGTACAAGGGACCATACGACGTACTAGAAAGATCCGATGACAGTAAACTGTTAAAAATCAAAAATCGCGAGACAAGTAAAGAATGTTAGCATCGACCGTTCAAGCAGGAATTGGAACGGACGAATTGGCTCCGCAATCTTAAGGGGAGTTGTGTGGGACATTAATT
>CAUHTR010008135.1:92946-116230 GCA_959609185.1 Schmidtea polychroa | reverse complement strand
ATTCCTTGATGACTTAATTTTTTGAAAATTTGTTTTCGTAATTTACAGATATCTTGTTTACAAACTGTCTTGATTTAGTACAATTGCTAATTTTGTAATAGAAAGTGTATTAATTTTAATATGAAGGTGAACTCCGTTTAAAATAATTGTTAGATTCCTAAAAATACTTAGTTACATAATTCATATTATACGAAATAAAGAACTAGTATAAAAACAGGATTAGGTTTCAAAAATTGAAAAAAACTATACTATTTTGTTTTTGTATCTATTATCAATATGTTTATAAGAAAAAAAATGAAACGCATTACATAAATTTTTCTTCATCACTACTAATCACCATTAAGATGGCATTTTCTTTCTATCAAAATGCCCTAATCCTCTAATCATTAGAGTCTAATGCATCTTGATTTCAATGCATTATTTTTTTTCAAAAAATCTCTTATTTTCGATTGTTTTATCTGAAAAATCCTTATAAATCTTGTTGTATAAAGCTAGACATTTATAAAATTCTCTTAAATCTCGCGTTTCTTGGCGCTTTTTATCGTATAATTTTGAACTTTATGGTTCATATATATGCTATCGTCTTCTGAATTAATTTGGTTAATCCCGTGACATCTCCACTAAAATTTCTTCACCAATTATTTTTGAATATCTTCAAATTTTTAAAAGGGACTTTTATTTATTTACCTTTTTGTTGTAGGGCTACCATATTATACTATAGTTACCTGTATAATACAAAAGTAAGGTCATTTTAAAATATTGTTCATTTCTTAAAGTGCAAACATTATTGGTTTTTTTTAATAGATGGGGCAGAATCTATTTGCAAATAATTAATTTTCTGACTTCTTACAGTTATTATTACGAATAAATTAATACCATTTAATGTGATTTATATAGAAAGCTGTCAATAAATTATTTGCAATGACTTTAGACATATACAAAAAATTGTAATATAATTTTTTAGTTTTTAATTTAATATTTTTGTATTAATATAAATTATTTGTAATTGTTAACACGGGTTTTCACATTTATGCTGATTTGGTTTATTGATTAATTCGTGTTTAAGTTAAAAATAAATATTTCGATTTAAACAAATATTTTTATCATGTGAATATGTTAATTATTAAATTCAAAATTACCAGTTATTGAATTTTTACTTTTATTAATAATTATTTATTAATAACGGTTCCAGTAATGCCAATAATAATAATAATAATAATAATAATAATAATAATAATAATAATAATAATAATAATAATAATAATAATAATAATAATAATAATAATAATAATAATAATAATAATAATAAATGATTGCAAAAATATAGCCTGCTCAATACTTTTTGTGGCCTGTGAACAAATCAACAAAATTATTCTTTTATTTGAAATTTTAAGTAAATATCCTCATACGTAGTTACATTAAACGCAGTGAAAAATATTCAAAGTTTGGGAGTAAAATTTATTTGGATAATATTTAAAAATAAATAAGTGTTTTTATTATATCAAATACATTCTGCTTTTACATGTTTTTTTCTGGAACGTATCTACCGAATAAAAATAGAATTAGCTGTACATTGATGGCTAAATATTATCAACTCAAAAAATGTAACATTCTTTAGTTTAATAATTATCATTATATTATGAATATTTTTTATGATTAACGTTTGTACCTACATATCTAATATTGATAATGTATTAAGACCTGTTGGTTCATTTGGTGTTCCAGTTCTTCTTGAGAGAAGTTTTAGGTATAGATTAGAAGCATTTCAAGACGAGTGCAAAAATATGATGCCTACTGGAACAGTGAAAATAAATTTTAAAAGAGACGATCTTTTAGATTCTTCTTTTAATCAAGTGAATAAATAATATTTTTATCACAGGTAATTAAAATCGTGTAGATTATTAATTTGTCCACAACAGAGTTGAAACAACGATTGAGTATTCAATTTCTGGGTGAAGAAGGCCTTGATTATGGAGGCGTTGCCAAGTAATTAATAATAATAATAATAATAATAATAATAATAATAATAATAATAATAATAATAATAATAATAATAATAATAATAATAATAATAATAATAATAATAATAATAATAATAATAATAATAATAAAAATAAAAATTAATGGAAAATTAAAAACATAAAATAATAAAAATATTAAATTTGAAATATTTATTATTTCAACCAGGGAATGGTTCCTGAGGCTGTCACATGAAATATTGAATCCCATGTATTGCTTATTTGAATATGCCAACACATACAATTATTCGCTCAAAATTAATCCCGGCTCATTTGTCAATCCAAATCATCTTTCATATTTTAAATTTATCGGCAGATTTATTGGAATGGTAAAATGCATATTTATTATAAATATATTTAATTTGATTACTTTTGCAATAATGAAAAATTAATTTTCATTAAAACCGCTCTATTAAAATTAAGGTTCGAATTAATAAATTTTATATTGCGTACTTATTATTATTATTATTATTATTATTATTATTATTATTATTATTATTATTATTATTAATATTAATATTAATATTATTATTATTATTATTATTATTATTATTATTATTATTATTATTATTATTATTATTATTATTATTATTATTATTATTATTATTATTATTATTATTATTATTATTATTATTATTATTAATATTATTATTATTATTATTATTATTATTATTATTATTATTATTATTATTATTATTATTATTATTATTATTATTATTAATATTATTATTATTATTATTATTATTATTATTATTATTATTATTATTATTATTATTATTATTATTATTATTATTATTATTATTGAATTTATTAAAAAGAGAGTTTGAAGACTACAAATTACTGATAAATTACTATATATTACTTATTTATAGTCTTCAAGCTCTCTTTTTAATAAATTCAATGGAAAAAATTGGGGATATGTGGATTCATGTTGTTTACAAATGTTTTAAATTAGTAAATTGTATAATTTTTAAATTTAAATTTTTCAAAAAGTTTCTAGATTATTAAATTTAAATTTAAAAAAATTATAGTTAAATAAAACTATAATTGGATATTTTAAAATTCGAAAATAATTTGTTATTTAAATAAAAATTTTATAAAAATATTTTATAAAGAAAAATTAATAAAATTTATTCATAAAATCTATAAAATCAATAATTTTATTTATCCTAGCCGACGATTACAGGAATACTGTGGAAATATATTGTAAAACGAATGTTCGAGTGGCGCTTATAATAATATTAATATTTTATTATTATTATGTAATTTTTTATGAATTTTTAGGCATTTTTTCATGGTCGCTGTATTGATAACGGTTTTACAATACCATTTTATAAGCAAATACTGAATAAACCTTTAACATTGCAAGATATTGAATCAATTGATTTAGAATTCTATCAATCGTTGCTCTTTATCAAGTTAGTTAGATTAAAACAATAAAAATATCTATTATTTTTGTGTGATTTTAATCTATTTTATTAAAACTGTTAATAGAATATAAAATTGAATATTTTTGATAATTTCAGAGAAAACCCAATAAATGATTGTGACTTGGAATTGTATTTTTCTGCCAGCTATGATGTCCTCGGAGAAGTAAAATTGCACGAGTTAATACCCGGGGGTAACGAAGTGAAAGTCACCGATGAAAATAAAAAAGAATATATCCAGTATTTATTTTGATTTGACACTTTTCACTGAACTCTAGGGCAAATTTTCAGATTAATGATTCCTTGGTGGTTGACTAAAGGTGTTGAGAAACAGATGAGAAATTTCCTTGAAGGCCTTTATGAGATTGTACCACTGTCTTTGTTGCAGAGATTTGATGAAAGAGAACTCGAGGTGAAACATTGATATTGGTTTGTGATAAAGATTTGATTTGTATTCTCACAGTTATTGTTATGTGGTTTACAAAAAATCGACGTTGACGACTGGGAACGCCACACAGTTTATCGGCAATATTCTCCGAGCAACATACAAGTGATTTGGTTTTGGAAGGTATTATTTCTCGCGAATATATTAATGCCTGCAATTTTAACCGAATATCGATTTTTATACATAACATTATGACCAAATTCTTTTTTTCTTTCTTATCCTTCATCTTCACTATTTCGATCATTTTTGCTCCCTTACAATTTTCTTCGCATCCTGGAAATTGATAACTGATTTTAATTCTTTGTTTATTTGAGATTTTTAATGATCTCCGATGCATGATACACATGAAACTGCTCTCAGCTTTAAATATCGCTTCAAAGATGCTCTTGAAACAATATAACAACAAAACAAATAGATATTACGAAAGAAAAATAGAAATAATCTTTTGAAAAAGAGAAATAGTTAAGAACAATAATTAAAATAGCTAATTTTAGTAATTATAAATTATGTTTAAAATTTGTATATTATAAATAAAATTATATTGATTTCCTTAATCTTTAATCTATAAAAATAATATTAATAAATAAATCGATTCCTAAATTATTATTACAATAGAAAGTTTATATTGATAGATTATTATTATTATTATTTGTATTTGGATTTTTATTCCTGAAAATAGTATAATCGAATTTTAAGATTTACTGCCTTCATTCCTTAAAACAAATCAATTTTTATAAATATAATGAAAGTATGTAAATTTGACTGTGCTTTGAAGATAACCGCGAGTTCAAGGTTTCCAGTTTAGTTGACCAAAAAGTGTCATGTTCATAGTTCATCCAGATATTTTGATTTAGGCTTTTCGGATAGTTGAAAAAATTGAAGAAACCTAGTTCGTTAACATTTGTTTTAGGAGACTGTTGAAGGAGGTTTATGGTGGTAATGATTGGGACAAGATTGTTTCCAAAGTCGACTTTTCAAATTGAGGACGAATGTTGCCTACTTGAATCGTCATATTACTACACCAGTGCACTTGATAATAAAACCTTAAGGGGAAAATGTAGAGAAATTTTAAAACTGAAATATTTGATAATGGTAATTAAATATATTTTTCATTCACTATAATCCCTTCTACATGAACACTCATCAGCAACCATTAACGAATTGACTAATTTGGTAGAAGAAGCTTTTGATGAAATTGATTTTAACATTCTAAATAAAAAAAATTACGTTCAAAATAAACAATGCAATCAATAAGGCTGATCGAAGGAAACATCAATTATAAAATGAGTACATATGTCAATGGATAAATTAAATAAAAACAACGAATTACCAGTGGCGTGGAACTGTAGTGTGGAGGCAATAAGAAAAAGTAAAGATTTCCTTGAACAAAATATTTAGGTTATTTATTAAATTGTATTTTTTAGTGAATAATTTCATCTCCATTTAATATATCACTTTTTACGAGAAATGTAATTTTGACTAGAATTTTTATCCATCTTGAAGTCATTTTTTGCCTCTTTCTTACCGAAAGTTTCTTTGAGTAGGTGATGAGTTGATGTCAGAAGTTTTTTCGCATCATCATCAAGGATTGGTCTGAGAGTTTTTCTATTAGCAAATGTACTATGCAATTTCTTTTGGGATTTGAGAATAATATTACCAACATCTATGCTGCTTGCATCCATAAATTGTTACAAAGCAGCAATACGTAGCGACTCAAATTTGCAAGTGAATCGCTCATTTATATATAATATAATATAATATAATATTTATACAGATTTTGTTAAAGCCGTGTAACGGCTCACTACACTAAGTATCTTTTTTTGAAAAGAAGATATAAATTAGTGAACAAAATAGAGGTAAATTTCGGAAATCATAGTTTTATCTGTTGGGTACATTTTAGTTTCTTCTTCAGATATCATTTTCCATATTGATATTGGACATTCTTCTTTACCTAAAGCTAAAAGATAATATTTGATGGGTTGCCAACTTAGTAAAAAACGATCAGCTGCTTTAAATAAAGAGAGCTATCTAGTAGGACTATGTCGAACCACTTCATGAAATTCTGATTAATAAAAATCATAACATTCTTTCAAATTTTCTCGCTTTTTGGTCGAATTAGAAAACTCAGCAAAGATTTTCAACATCAAAGTCTAATTATGATTTATTATGATTATGATTTATATGATCATTACAATGAGCTGCAATAATGGTTTAATTTCTTTGTTCACTAATTTTTGAAAAACTTACCTATGTTATTCTTATTAAAAGAACAATTTTTACTTAATTTTTCATGTAATTTATGGAACTTTTGTTAATTTCAACTTTAAATAACACGCAAATATTTGCATTTCATGTTAAACTATAATTCTTAATATAAGAGATTTTTTATAGCATACTGCAGTAAAAAAATTAAATTTCAAATTTTTTTATATTCAGTGTGTTACTTTTCTCGACATTTTTTGACTCCCGGGTTCTGGGATTTCACTTTTATTAATTTCTACTGTGAGGTGTTTTCAGCTGAGAATTAAATATTTCAATGATTTATTAAGATAATTTTAAATGATAAATAATGGACTATTAAAATAACTTTTAAAATAATTTTTAAATTGAATTTTTTAAATTGAAAAATTAAACAAGCTTTTTAAAAGAAATTTTATTAGTAAATAATTTTAAATAAATATCGAAATTTTAATAAATGGTTTTGAAAATATTTTATTCAAGGCTGAAAATTTGTTTGAAAATTATACAATATTTCATTAAATAAATACTTGGAATTATGACTTTAACTTTCGAACCGGATTTAAAAAATAATTTAGAAGATGTGCTAGCAGCTTCTAATGTCTACAAAAAAACATTTGGGTTTTATTTGTTTAAAATGAGAACATAAATCATATACATATTTATTTAAATTTTGTTTTGCAGAATTTAATAAAAATATGAATAATATATTGAAATTTCAATTCCATTCAATCACATCAAATCACTTAAATGTGATTTAAATCAAAAAAAATAATAACAAAACAAACCATAAAAAATTGTATGAATTTAATTAGGAAATAAATTAAAAATTATGAAACACAGCAAAATTATGGTACCTACTGACTATTGAGTACATCACCTAGTATGGTATCTATTGTGTTTGTGTCCTACTTTAGTTTATAATATTATACATTTAATATTGAATATACTTAAATTTTAATATAACAACAAAATAATAAAATATATATAATATAAATATTATAACATAAATATAATATAAATACATATATATTTTTTATCAATTTTCATAAAAATAAATTTTAAGGAAACATAATTCATTAATTGACTTGTTGGTAAAATTTTATCATTTTTTGGAGCAAAGATTTTACGAAGTAGAAAACACTCGTTCTCTCTCCATAGATGTTGGTTGAATAGAATTAAAAGCATTAAATTGAAATTATATTAAAATGTAGCCACAATCCTACAATATTTAAACTGGTAAATATTGAATTGAAATTTTCAATAGTAAAATGTCAAATGTTAATTGTCATTTGTCAATAGAAAAATATCAAAGTCAGTGATGGCGATTTTTTTTATCAGAATTTTGTGCGAAAGTAGTAACTTTAACTTTGATTCTTTACAAATGTGAATAAATGTCATCACAGAGAAAATCTCAGAGAAAATCCCGGAAGTAACACAATACTTGTTATTTTTGGCCGTTTACTTGTGCTTATATATAAAAAAACTTAAATTTGATTATTGTAAAATTATAAAAACATCTAATCAACTGTAATCGCTGCAAAAAATAAGCATCGAATATTATAACTGACAAATATTTGTTAACTTAGATATACAAAAACATTTTTTCTTGTTCTAATTATGAATTTCTGTGTCTAAAAATTATGAAAAAAGCGTTATAAGCTCAATTATTATTTATAGTAACGATTTAATAATCTAGCAAGTTCCATATAGTAATAGTAAATATAATATCTAATTTTAGAAATTACAAAATATTTTTAAAATTGATATAAATTCATTTGAAAAGGCAGTGCCGAAAATTCGTGAGTATCAAAAAAAAACATCGATATATTACTGATTTGTAGTCTTCAAGCTCTCTTTTTAATAAATTCAATGGAAAAAATAATCAGTGGTGAAATTGGAAAAAAATTTCTTAAAATTGATATATTATATATATAAATTTCAAAATCAAAAAAAATAATTATATTGATTTTAATTTTTTATCTTTTTCATAAATATAGAAATAATATTAATAAATAAATCGATTCCTAAATTATTATTACATTAGAAAAAATATATAAATAGATTATTATGTGTGTTTAACAGAACTTATACTAGTTTCAGAAATAAAAATCCAAATGTCAATTGTGAATAACAGAATTAGCATCAGCATTCCTCAATTTTTCAATTATTAATACATAGAAATGATTTATTTAAATTTCACCATTTCGCTTATTATTTTATGAAGCAGTTTTATTTTTCATTTACAAAAATAAATACAATTTAAAAAATTCATAAAGGTCAAAAGTATGTTATACAACCTTACAATCTTAAATGGTCTAAATATTTATCTAAGATGATTTTTTATATATTTTACATATTACAGTCCGACCTCCATTTTGGACCACTTTTTGACAAAAGTGGTAAAAATAGAGGTCATTCATTTTGGCCTAAATATACAAGTAAACTCTTTATTTTTTCAAAAAATTATTCTTTATTTAAAAAATGAGTTATTTTTTCACTAAATTTGTGCTTCTTTCTCAAACATTTTAAGATATTTTGTTTAAAATCAAAGAAGCTATTGATATTTTACGTATTAAACTTCAGTTTATAATTCCTCAGCGAATCTAAAATCTTGTAAATGCTTGATAAATTTACTTGTTTGTATCTACTACAGTTTGTAAGATCTCTTGATCACGAGCAACAGGCAAGACTATTGCAATTTGTAACTGGAACTTGTCGTCTTCCGCTAGGAGGGTTTTCTGAACTTCAAGGTTTATTTTGAACATATTTTTTTGTATTAAGTCTATAATCAATTATCAGGTGGAAATGGCCGACAATTGTTTTGTCTTGAACGAGTTGGGGATGAAACGTGGCTTCCGAGAAGCCATACTTGTTTTAATCGTTTAGATTTACCGCCATACAAAACCTATGAACAATTTATTGAGAAATTAACATTGGCATTTGAAGAAACAGAAGGTTTTGGCCAAGAATAGTTCTAATTATCTTTGAGATGTCAAATATGTATTGATATTATTGCCAACTATTTCATTGTAATTCTAATACCAATTGAATATTAAATGAAGATAACAACATTCGAACGACAATAATAGATAGGGATTTTATTGTTGTAAAATTTATTGTTAACTATCGGTTTACAGATCATTTAATGATCTAATTATTCTTTATAATATAAGTTTTGGTTGTCTCTCTAATATATATATCATTTTTGACCAATAGAAATTTTATCAAAAATCATTAAAAATGATTAATAAATCAGTATAAATGATAAATAATAAATCAATATAAATTGTGCTAACTGAAAGTTTCTTAATAATCTATTATAATATATAATATATTTTATACGAAATGGAAGCGATCACTCAGATTACGCAACGTATCGACATGAACCTGATTCATTCACGCACCAGTGTGTGAGTAGCTGTGAGAAGCATTAGAAAAAGTAGCTTGTTGATCTCTGACAACTATAACTCGTTCTTGGGTGATGAGTACAGGCTTCCTAGATCATACTCATTTTGACCTTCAATTGCATTGTACTTTCCTCAACTTTATATTCGTTGTTCTCTTCGCTGACATTGGTGATCAGAAGTGATTCTGTAGATTTCTGATTCAGATTGTACCACAAGATAAACATCAGCAAAGTGGCGAGTTATTCATCCTATTTTGACATTTATCGAGGAATTTATTGTTATGATTGTTTTGACCAATAGAAATTTTATCAAAAATCATTAAAAATGATTAATAAATCAGTATAAATGATAACTAATAAATCAATATAAATTGTGCTAACTGAAAGTTTCTTAATAATCTAAGCAAAAAAAAAATCTCAGCAAAGTGGCGAGTTATTCATCCTATTTTGACATTTATCGAGGAATTTATTGTTATGATTGTTCCCATTGAACAAACACCAGTGCATTTGTACTGTGACGGAATTTGCAAACTGCTTGTGTTTTCGAGAATCTGTTAATATATGGATCATACAAAACATTTTCTTAATTAATATGTCGTTGTAATTAAGCAGTCTCCTCGTTGGTGAAAAGTTTATTTAAATGGCAACATTTAGACCCGGAGACAATGGGTTTGGCGATTATTCGTCGTGTCGGATCAGTGGGTAATTTTAAATTTACACTTTGGCTCATTTTTGTTAAATTTAAACTATACATTTTACTTAATCAGACAAAGTTTTCCTAACTACTGATTCCAATTTAGTTAAAAATATTTTTGAATTCTAACACAAATAAAAAAATTTATTTATTTAAAAAACATTTGATAAAATACACTGAAGAATAACATTTGAAATAACAAAAGAAATAATAACTTCTGAAATTCAAAAACATCGACTTAATAATTAATTAATAATTTTAATAATATGATTTTACTTAAAATACTAATAAGTAATACCACCCTTAATGACCCATTAACCAACAATTGATAAATCAAAAATAAACCAAGATACATACATGAATAATTGCAGTCCGTTTAAATTAAGAATGTAAAATTTTATTTTAGTTTCTGAATTGAGTGCTTGGTATTTGTGTTAAAAATTTTGAAAAGTTATTTACGGTAAATGAACGAACAGACAAACTATATGTTTTATATATGTTAGAAAACATAAAGGTCTGATATCAATGAAAATAGAGCCTATAGTTTCTTCATTCGTTCGATCATTTATTAACTTTTTAGATGATACTTTTCTGTAAATTAATAGTCAATAATCAATAAACCAATAATCAAACTCTTAAGTGGTTTATTTCGTCAAACGAAATGCACTCCTCAGCGGCGAGTTTTGTTATCCGCTAGCGTATATATACGTCTTGGGCATAGTGTTACAAAAAATAAAATAATATCTTATTGGATGATATTTATTAAGATAATATGTTAACAAAAGTAATATCTATGATATATTCTTAACATATTTAGTCAATTTAGGTCAATTTAGTTGATGACGTATATATCCGTCATAGCCACTTAAGAGGTTAAATCAAAAGTCAAAATTATTTTTTAAATAGTCATAGGTAATGAACTTTTGGGTGTAATAAAATTAAATAAAATTTATTTATTGAATATGATTTACTATTAATTCAAATAGAAATACTTTTTTGATCAAAATAAATAATTTAAGGTTATGTTTTTATCATGTTATTAGTTATTGAATATAATTTAGGGTTTTCATCATGTTAAGTTTTTCATATTAAATTTTCATGTTATTGTTGGGGTTAGCGCAAAAACCAAAAATTCATATATAAAAGGAAAGCATAACAAAAATAGGTAAAAGCAATAAAAGTAAAAAATTAATTAAAATTTACTAAAAATCAAGAATCAATATTGAACGGGGGTATCGGGTATGGTTGAACGCCAAATTGATAGACGAGTTCAGAAATTATAATAAAAATTTAATAAGGTGTTCACAAGGAAAGTTAGTGGAAAAAACAAATTAATTAAAATTAATTAATCGGTAATGGGAAACCCGAGCGTTGTAGGAAACCCGATACACAGTGAGAACCAAGCAACAAGATAAAAGAAGGAATATTTTGAGTTTTAATCAAGGGTAAACAAATTAAAATAATCTAAAAACCCTAAAATATTGATTTTGGTCCCGGGGAAATAATTTAGAGCAATTTTTTAGATAATTGGCCTCTCATGAACAGTATAAAAAGAGAGCTCAGAAGTGAACAAGCCGCCAGTTGGTCGAAGAAAAGGAAACGAGAAATTAAGCGAGAGGAACAAAGAAAACCTTGAAGTTAGTGTCAAGTGAATAATTTAAATCCAGCGTACCAGAAAGGGACACCTCCCATTGGAAGATTCATCCCTACGTAAGATTTCCAGTAGTGTTGAAAGGTGCAAAAAGGGTTTTATCAAGTGTGGTGGAACATTATTAATTCAAATAAAAATCATACATTTCTAAATCGTTTTTATTTTCGATTGTTCGTTGTAATGTTATAATTAAATTATTTTCTTGTTGGATTGTTGTTAAATCAGTTAAAATACATATTTTATCATGAAATTTATCTAAATATGTTTTTAATGATTCTTCTAAAATGATATCATGTTTATCTGATCTTAAATTATAAATGATATCCATTTATTTTTCAGAATCTTTTTTCAAACAATCTGGAAAATTTTCATGAGTTATTTCTATAAACACACATTTTTATGCCTCTATTCCTATTTTCTTGTACTTTTAAACATTTAATAGAGTTGATGGGTTTTATGATATCAAAATCAACCGTTGGTTACTCTGACTCCACATGTTCCAAATATCAATAAACACAAACTCCCAACGTATATTTGTTTTATAAAAATTCACAACTCTCAACAATTAATCACACTGTTGGTTAATCACAATTCTCACACAATTTCAGATCGGACTCCGCTCTGAAGGTCTCAACCTTGTACGATTTACAATTAAGTTTCACCCCTTTGCTTGATTCCGCTCTCTGATTCGAACTCTTTTAATATTCCTTTCCGACTCCTCGATTCCTCTTATAATTCTTTTCTTCCTTTATTTTATTCCTCGAAATCCTAGCGTCTATTTCTTCTTCCCTTCAGGCTACCGCTGATTATGTGAATTTTGAGTTTCCTTATATATCGTTGTAATCGCTCCATTTTTGACCTAATTGGTTTTGACTTCTTTAGTTATCAATCCCTAATTGGCTATTTTTGTTGACCCTCTTCGTAATTCCCCTTCTTTTGTTTACCCTCGTTTATCCGGTTGTTTGGATAATTGCCCTCTGAATTCCTCGTTTGTTTACCCTTCCAAATTGCCGTGCTTGGGTTTTCTTCATCGCTCGGGTTCTCCATTGACTCGGGCTTTCCATTAGCTCGGGTTTCCCATTAGCCAATTAATTAATTCATTAATATTTTACGTTTTTCCACATTTGTCTGTTTTACGACCCTTTCTACACATTTTCTAACAATTTCTTGCTCACTGTCTTCTTCACCATCCCCTAATCTACCCCTCTCCCGTTTTCCAGCTTCAATTTCGATAACTTTTCACTTTATTCCACTTCCTCAGGTTTGCGCATTTTCCCTTTTCATGACTGATTGTACCCTTTTATAGTTCTATTTTTATCATATCTTTCTTTGCCATTGCTTCTCTGCTTGATCGCCATCCAATTTCGGCTTTCCTTTTAATCTGAACTACATAATTTAATAATTTACTTTTCAGACCTCAACAGAGTATTACTTAGAGCTAATAATAGCAAAGTCTATTATTGGGTTATGAGGCTTTTCATCTTTAAAAGTGAATTATTAAATTATTATAATTTAAAAACTTGGGTATAATAACATTTTCAAAAGAAAAACACTTTTACCACAACCAGAATCTCCAACAATCAACATTCTAAATGAATTTGGCAATATTTTATTATGATTAAATTTTGTTAGGTTATTATTCCAAACAAGTAATATTTCAGACATTTTTAGAGTTTAAAAATATTTCTTGACCATTTGAACCTATTTCAACATTTTCTTGTTTCCCTAGTTTTTTAAAATATATTTTATCATAAGAAATCCCACGTAAATATTTTATAATACTTTTTAGTTGATCATTGTTTAATATTAAACCTTTTCAATCATATTATTCAAGAAATTTTCCATAATCAGGAACTGTGCCAGTTGTTTGAGATTCTTTAAATTTTGTCTCTGGTGCAATTTTAATTCGAGATTAATCAGCAAATCGTGATTCTTTAACATTTTTAACAGCATTTGTTATTCCTGCAGCTGCTGTTATACCACACAAGATTAATGTTAATAGAGCTGCTAAATGAAGAATTCCTCTTTCACATTTCAATTCTTTGATTTTTGTACATTAAACTTTTAAGTGTTCTTTTGAATCGTTCACTGACTAGATTGTGTGATGGGCCCTGTGATTTTTCATCTCGTTGATTATTTGTTGAATATATTTCAATCTCATTTTCACTTAAGAAATCCTTAAATCTTTTATTATAAAACTCTACCATTATCAACATATATTTTATATTGAAATCTATTCGTTGATTCAAATAATTTGTTATCGTGTACAGGATTGTAATGTATAGAGTATGATGCTTAGTGAATGTAGCTGATTATTTAATGAATATAGGTCCTTACTTGGTAGTTGGTACCTAGTTGTTAGTACTTGTTTGTAAATACATAGTTGTTGGTACTTGGTTGATGATACCTAGTTGTTGGTACATTGTTGTAAGTATTGGGTTGTTAGTACCTAATTGTTAGTTAGTTGTTAGTAACTGATTGTTGGTACTTATTATTATTATTATTATTATTATTATTATTATTATTATTATTATTATTATTATTATTATTATTATTATTATTATTATTATTATTATTATTATTATTATTATTATTATTATTATTATTATTATTATTATTATTATTATTATTATTATTATTATTATTATTATTATTATTATTATTATTATTATTATTATTATTATTATTAATATTCACAAAGATTTATTTCATAAAACTTTGAAAATAAATCTATTTTTGAAAATTTATTCATAAAAATTAGCTTTTAAAATTTCTTTACTCTTTCAAAATTCTCAGTATCAGTAAATTCTTCAGAATATCATACCATAAATTTTAAGTTATTATTTTAATTTACTTGTTTTTAAATATTACCCGAGTTTCTCATAAGTCAATGAATTTTCTAAATAGCCAACCAAAAATTCATGTAAAAAATATTGTGACCAAAAAATACTTAGGCTTTTGTAAACTGGAGCTGGATTTAAAGTACAAAATTCCCAGTTTCCCTCAGGATAGCTGACATTTGTGATTGTAGTTTAACCTAGTAAAGCGAATGAATGGGACGAAATGTTCTCAACTTATTCTCAAACTTTAAATAGGTTCGAGGTGTGTCTTTCTTCATTGAAGATGTACTTTGAATACAAATGTTTAGTTGGGCCATTATACTTTGAGAGTGACCCTGGCAGATCTTATATGGTGTAAAAGAAGTCCAAATAAGCGTGGTCTAGCGTTACTGAGGTATAGTTGTAGTCTAAACCCTGCTGTACTCTGGCATGACAGGCTGGTATGCTGATAGCACATCCAAAGAAGGCCACAATTGGATGTCGTCATTGATGATCTCGATGATGACCTAGACAACCCAATGTTGGTAATCAGAGGTGGCTGATTCGAACAAGGTTTAGTCGTTAATAACTTAACAGAGTCGCCATGTCGCAACTGTGGCAGGCACTCAGGAAAATGGTTAGGTGATTTAAAATTCACACCAGTATTTACATCTATAACAAGTATCTATAACAAGCCTGTTTCGGAGAGATAGATCCATACTCAAATTTTTAATAGAGAACATTGAATAATATCAATCATTGTATAATATCTATAAATAAAATTTTCGAATTGAGAAAAAGGACAGATCCCTGTTCAAATAGTTGAATAACATTGAATAACATCAAATAATGAGGACCATAATTAAATGAACAAGAAGGACCAATAATCTAAGAAATGGAGGTACAATGATAAAGTGAAGTAAGACCTTCTATTGGTAGTCATAAACATGAAAATGAAAATACAATGATGCGTAGTTTTAGTAGTGGAGTTAATCTTCTCAAATCTATAAGAAACCTCAGAACATTTAAACAACACCCTCCTTAAGTATCAACACCACTAATACATAAAGAACTTGTGAAGTAATAAGTTTTGCACAATACTTTATTTATTGTGTATAGTACTAACGATATCAGTGTGAATGCACATAAGCCAATATACATTCGATGTTGGTTTACCATGGATAGAGCAAGTCTCTAATTTAATTTTCCACCTTGAAAGTACATTGTAATGAAAAGGCTTTCGTTTCGAGTTGACAAATAACTTGACAAGATTACTTGATAAAGACGAAATCTAAACGAAGTGATTTGGCGAAATGAATAGCAACTACTATAGAAATTAAATGATTAAAATCATAGGTCATGTATAAAATAAGAGAATATGAAAATAAGAGTTATAAAGTTATGTTAATATGGTTAGAATAAACATATTAATTGTTTTACCGGTCATATAAAAATGATAACAAAAATAACTGTATATTAAACCCAAAAAAGTGGCCGAGAAATACTGTTACTAGTCAATCCTGAGTTGAATTGTCGCGTCTGTGTGCATTTTTGTGTTCTAAAATTGGATTTTTTATGTGTGCGCACACAGACGCGAACAAAGTTTTGGTATTTAGAATGTTAATTTTGGAATGGAATTGATTCACTTTTTGGAATTTACTTTCGGATTTTGGACTTATGTTTATTTTTACTGAATTTTGTGCAGTTTTGTTTAAAAAGGTGATTTTTTTGAACTGTATTTCAAAAATAAAAGTTTTTGGACATTTTGTGGTTTTTGAATTGTTCGAAGTTGTTGAAAAGGAAATGACTAAACGAAATTTGGAATATAAAAATTTTAACAATTGGAAAAGATCAAAGATTATTGAACATAACGATTTAATTATTTGATCAACTTTGTTGTTCTCCGACAGCCGAAACTAATGATACTTCCAAAATGCTTTATGATGTTTCTTGTAAGAATGGATCTAATGTAGCTGAACTTTATGATGTGTTACTTGAAATCAGAATCGAATTGATAATCCACGATGGCAATGATAGAGCGGAGTCTGCGATGACAATTAACCAGTTACAATATGGTTAGTTACGAAGTTGAATTTTGACCCATAGACGTTTATACATATCCGGATGGTAATTTTTCGAAGATTTTACTAATAAAAAAAATTTTCATTTCTAGAGTCATTTGCAACCAAAAGTGTAATTAGTGATCCATTTTGTTAACCTGAATTTTTTATTTTCTTTTAAATTATTTTTTTACTCTTGCTTTAACCATTAAAATGAATATATGAATGCTTTATTTCCATGTTTATTATTTTTACTAAAAACCTTAAGTTTATTTAATATTTTTCCAATTAATAATATTCTTATGTTGAGATTAATATTTCTTTTTTGTTCAGTGTAATAATTAAATAATTTTCATTTCTATAATTATGCATGAAATACATAGAAAATTACTTACAACATTCAAGTCCTTTTTAAGAAAATGTTGATCCTTGAGTTGATATGATTCTTTTCCAAATTTTACTGAATCAATTTAATTAATTCAGTTAAAATAAATCAAATCAGACATAAATTTTCACTTGATCAAGTGTGGTATGAATTTCAGATTTTTCGAGTGTGTCATTTTTATAGTTTAGTGAATACTTATAATAATTACTAAATTAATTATAGTGCATAGTAATATTTGTTCTAATACATTAAGTATAACAGTGAATATTTGAATTATAATTTTTGGAATAATTAATTTTAAATATTTTTTAACCATATATAACTTAACAAATTCCTTATACATCGATGAGCAATAGCAGTGATGAAAGGATAATAGAAATAGAAAATATGTTTGGATTATCTGGGATAGTAAGTGCTTATTTTCCATTCAATATTGATATTTTAAAATACAATTTAAATTTTCCATAAATTTTGCATAGAATTTTTAGATTATTTGTTTAGTTATTAATTTAATTTATTGCAGTATCAATATTTATTTAATTTAATCTAAATATTTTAAAATGAACTATGAATATTATCAATTTAAGAATAAAGTTATTATAGATAATATTCTTAAGTAAAGTTTGTCAAAAACCGGCTTTTAAAAAAACTAGTTTTTTCGTTAAAATATCCAGGATTGAAAGAAAAGCTTTTTCTCTACTTCATCAATTTATAATATTTGAAGAAAACCAAAACATTGAGAGATTTATCCCAAAGTTTTAACCCAATTTTTTTACAGAAGCCGCTTGTCACTAAAAACGATTTCAACATCAGTGGATGTTGGCTTGATAAACAACAACGCTTTTTATAATTTCTGCAAATCTTTTATACGTTTGCATGTAGAACAAATAGAACAAATTCTTGCTTAATCTATTTTAACTCTCCGTTGCTGCTGCTGATGATGATGATAGGGATGATTTAGGCTCTGAGGATTTCTGCTACAACATATTCAGTTTATGATAATTCTTCAGTTGTATTCGATGCGAGTTTAGGTGATTATGTGTCTTCATTCTGCCCATGATCAGCGAATGATATTCCACAAAGACGCAAAATTGCCAGTATACGCTATCAAATATTTTGAAGCATATTTCTTGGATTCTTTTTAAGATTTGTGCAAGCTCAAGACATTGGTGTTGATTATCTTATCTGTGCGGTGTGTCGAATATTTGTACAATTTCAAGGTAATGTCTGAGTTTTGATCCTTCAATTTGTCGAACATAAAATTTATGATCGTATGAGCTGTCAATAAAGTTGCATCTTCAACTGCCAGCTCAATATCTTTAGAACATTTTTCAAAGTTTGCAAGGCTTGAAAATCCAGCCTGTTAATGAGAGCAAGTACAAACTCGAAAAGACTGAGCTTGATCTTACGAAGAGGATCGATTATGGTAATTATAGCATTTCATCAATTGTAGCTCAAAGTTTTTACAATCATTTCGTGCCTTCATTTTAGCCCGGAAAATCTGATCCCCGAACATCTGTGCCCCGAATAAATTTAACGATCTATCGAGCATGCCTCAAAACCTTACGGAAATCTATCTGCTCTTCATTATTATTATTGGTGATAATTTCAAACTCAACAGCAGGATTTTTGTTGTTTATTGAATTATAGTAATCTGAGTCACCAACAAGCCTTTTCTTATTTTTGCAACATTTATAGTTATAGTAATTTTTATTTTCAAACCCTTACCTAAAATTCTCATTCTCTTCAAAACAAAATCTTCCAGGATTCGTGCATACAGACGCGACTCATTAAGCATCAGGACTGACCACTTTTTTGCCAAAAAATTTAAAATAACAATTAAAGAATTTTTTATTCTATGTCTGACTGACCAATTGTCAACTAATAATCTTTTTTTTCAAATAATATACACAAATGTCATAAGTTTTCGTATCAAATTCAATATTAATGTTTAGTGAAAATAGAATACCCAAATTCAATATCCGTTTTTTTTATCAATACATCCTGATAATAAACATTAAAAAATCTTTGATCTCAGCATATAGAGAATTTTATTTAAAAATATATTAACGAAGAATTTCTTCCAGTACCGGTTCTAGGAGTTTTCTGTGTGTAGACGAAATGCGAATTTGCAGCCGCAAAAATAAAAAATGTTGTAATTTTTAAATTGAAGAGAAATAGAAAAACACTGAATATCTGAACTTAATACATATATTTGTATTTTAATACGAAAACTTAAACAAAATTCCGTTTATAAAAATTTTTCTTGTTGGAATTGACAAAAAAATAGAAAATGCCGCCTTCGAAAAGTGGTGCTGTCGGCAGTCGTCGACGTTGCCTACGCTGAAAACCGGGCCTGATTTCTTTCACATGAAACTAATTTATCAAAATAAATTTCAACAACAAACATTAATTTAATTATTATTTAAATAATTATTATTCTTTTAATAAAAAATGATGGTTTTCTGCTTGCATCATAAATTTACATAAATAAATTTGCAAGCTTAAAACACAAATTGGTGAAAATTTTCGACTATGAAATAGTTCTCTTTAATCTACTTTAGAAAATATTTTGAATATGAAATTTGAAGATTTTGATCCTTTTGATCGGATCTTAATTTAAAGTTAAAGGTTTTCCGATATTTTTTATTTTTTAAAAACTAGATTTTAAAATATTTATAGAAATATCAAATCTTATATAATAAAAATTTTTTAAAAAATAAAATATGTTGGAAAAAACTTTAATTTTGAAATTAAACCAAGATACAATTAAAATGCAGATAATTCAAATAAATAAATTTGAATAAACTTTAAATTTGTAGCAAAGGTTTATTATATATTTTACTAATTATTATTTATTTAATTATTTTATCTAATTATATGTATTTTCACATACTTTCGGAAAACTACTTAAAAGAAATTCTATATAAAGCGACTTTATTTTGTTTTTTACTTTCTGCAAAATTGGTTTTAAATGGTTATCAGTCTATTGTTATCTTCATGAATTGTCCTTTAAAATAATTTCCACAATATCAAGAAATATTTATCACTTTCTCCATTATTCACGCATCAATTAAAACATGCTTTCCAGTAAAAATTGATCTAAATTTTAATATTTATTTAATGTGCATAATAAATCATATTACTTACATTTGAGTGTCAGTGTAAATTTCTGACAATGTCCTATTTTTTAGATAATAAATCATAACAAAGTATTATTAGTAATAAAATATATTTACAATATATTCACATTGTAAACCATTATTCAATTAGTTCTAAATTTCTCTAAAGTTCTTTAATTTATTTCTATATTTTCTGAGCCTGACATTTCAAAATTACGTATTTAATAGTGTTTTATTTTAATTTGATTATTTTTTTTTATTTTTTAATAATTAATTATTATTCAATATAAATTTTGAAAAAAATATGATTTTATGCCATTTAATTTGTTTATGATATTTTAGACAAAATTATTAAAAATTTAAAGATAATTAAATCATAAAATTAATAATATTAAATAGCCATTTAAATAAAATAAATAAAATATTATTTAAAATATACAACATAAGAAGAAAATTTAAATTAAAAATAATAATTTTCTAATTTGTGGAATATATCTATAATATCTATTCTATCAGTATGATGACAGTAAAACTGTTGAAATATATCGCAAAATTGATTTTTAGAGGTGCTTGTTTATTGCATTATTTATATGAAATCTACATAGTCAAATAGATGATAAGTATACGTAAATTAAAATTTATTTTAAAAAATTTATTCAAAGATGGCTAAAAGTAGAAATAGGAACCAAACTTTGTAATGTCATGGTTCGGTTTTGGTTCAAGAAAGCTTTAAATAAATACTGATTTCAAATGCAACTAAATTTTTTATTTATTTCTCATTCTTTAATTTCATTTTTCATAGGTGCATATGGAAATATTAATTGCAATATAAAATCAAAAAACAATAATAAATGAATTTTTCAATTTTATTACTTTATGTAATTATTATAAAAATGTTCATTTTATTTTTTAATTTTTTTCTAATAATCCTTACAATAATAACGCGCTTTTCGGATTTTTTTCATCTTATTCTTTATGATGAAGATATTGCAAAAGAATTGATTATGTCTTTTATAGAAATAACTATATCTAAATTTGAATGATTAAATCATTACTATTTATATTTACATCACTAATTAAAATCACATCTTTCACCTTTTATTTTTATAAATTCAATATTATTATCATTATAATTTATAATTACAATTGCTGAATATCTGAAATATAATCAAACTTTGATACGTTTGTTTTGGTTATAATTAAAAGATGTTTTTATTCTCCACAATTCTTTTCTTTTTCCCCTAGAATTTTATTTTACCCTTTCTTTTTAATTTAGTTAGTTGCCGTCATTAGTTAATTATATACAAAAACAGACTTACTTTTTACATGTCGGTACCACAACATTTCGTCTAGAAAGTTTTCGTCTACGACATTGCGTCTGCCGAAACTTCACATGCCAACATTTTGTCTACTGATAATTCGTCTACCGATAATGATAATAAAAATTTGTACAATGACGAAAATTACCTGAAAAACAAATTGTTAAATGGGATAACATTTCTAGGGCACCAAAGTCACATTTTGCAAGCTGCTGCCAAGTACCAAATCAGATAAATTGTGTTTTGGCAGCATTTTGACGCAATCATTGTTAAACGAATTATCAGTCGACGTACGCGTTGCACGCCCGCTTGGAGCGCCCCTGACTTTATATGTAAAAAATGAAAATACAAAAATAAGATATCAAAAATTAGTAAATAACGAATGATATAACATTGCGTGGTAGTCTGATTGGATATAATAGCAAGCAAAAATTGATATACAAAACATCAAAAACAAAAATACTGATTAGATTTTTTAATTTTGAATCTAAATTTCGACAAGTGTGGGAGTGGGAGCAACGAATTAGTACGTAAAAGTACAATTATTGGCAATTTCCAGTCTGTGTCCCATGTAAAAATTTTACTTAACTAATTCAACACGGTTTTCCTGTTAGGTTGAAACCCTGTTTCCATATTTGATCAAAGGAATAATCTTATATTAGTATAAAAGATTTTTATTAAAAGTTTGAATATAAATAAAACATTTTTATTATGGTTTTTCTGCAAATTTCATGTTTTTTCATTTACCAAAAGAATTTGAAAATTTGTCAAACCTCAATGCACTCTTTTTAAGTCTTGTCCATATAATTTATGACATAACATAATTTGTAATTAATTCTTTTTGTTTTTGTAATTCTTAATTCATTAATCCCATTCTGCCTTTTTTAGGTATCACGACAATTGAATAAATTTTTACATATTTTTGCAGCAAAAGGCTTATATTATCACTTTATTGTCTTTAATAATAAATGCTGCAAACAAGAAATCATCACTTAATAATAATAATAATACACTCATACCTCGATATACGGCTGCTCTTTATACGGCTTTTCGCTATAACGGCCTACTTTAATTACGGCACTTTTTCGATTTACGGCCTAAAATGTTTCGTTATACGGCCAAAAATGTTATGTAGAACTGCAAAAAGAAGCAAGAACCAAGGCAAGACAAACAACGTTGGATAAATTTCTTATTTGATTCATTATGCGGCGTTTCGCTTTGCGGCCAACTTTCCTGGAACATATCTAGGCCGTAAAGCGAGGTATGAGTGTATTAATAATAATAATAATAATAATAATAATAATAATAATAATAATAATAATAATAATAATAATAATAATAATAATAATAATAATAATAATTCAAATAAATAAATAATTCATTTCCTCAGTATTTATTAAACTCTTAAGTGGTTTATTTCTTCAAACGAAATGCGCTCCTCAGCGGTGAGCTTTGTTATCCGCTAGCGTATATACGTCTTGGGCATAGTGTTACAAAAAATAAAATAATATCTAATTGAATGATATTTATTAAGATATGTTAACAAAAGTAATATTTATGATATATTTTTAACATATTTTGTCAATTTAGGTCAATCTAGTTGATGACGTATATATCCGTCATAGCCACTTAAGAGGTTAATTAAAAATAATTTCGATAACAAATAGGTCCTGCTCACTTCAATACGAAATGCAATT
>CAUHTR010008135.1:61713-92846 GCA_959609185.1 Schmidtea polychroa | reverse complement strand
AAATGTAATTGATATTTTTAATTGATATTTTTTCTTGTTAACCTGATATGCTTTCCCAAAAATTAATAATTTAAACAAATTAAAATATATTTATAAAAATTAATTCAAAAAATAATTGTTTCAATGTTTACAGTTTAAATAAAGTTTTACATTTTTTTAATTTCTTTTCGATTTTGCCAAATTTTGGTTATCATACATTTTTATCTGACTCTGACAGTTAAGATAATTCAAATAAATAATATGTTTAAATAACTATATCCGTGAGAGCATATCAAGCAAACAATAATAAAAGAAAAAGATAGATTCAATAGAAAGTTATATTTTGTATTGAAGTGAACACTATCTGCTTTGGATCGACAATTTCCCAATTAATAAATACCAGAAATATGCCTTACCTACTTATTTGAACTATATTTTTATAAATAATTCAGAAACCACCTATTTAATAAAGTTTTTTTTTTTTGAAAATTATTATTATTATTATTATTATTATTATTATTATTATTATTATTATTATTATTATTATTATTATTATTATTATTATTATTATTATTATTATTATTATTATTATTTTGTATAAACTCAGTTACGGAATTTTATACATTTCAATTACTTTTAGGCATGTGACTTATGATTATTTACTTATTATAATATTAGATAATAGAATGTTTTTATTACCCAATTAAAATAAATTCGATTAAATAGTATAATATATTATTGATTATAAATTGTTTATTTACTCCATCAAGTACACAAAATGGTGAAAATCATATGAATTTATCAACATGATAAATACTAATATTTTCACTTAAATATTAATGCAAATAATTTTCAAATCAAATTTTAATTTAATTTATCTTTTTTTATTTTTTTCTTTATTAACTCCTATTTTTTACACCAATAATTTTATTTTTTTGTTCGAATTTTTTAAAAAATTAATGCACAATAAATAATTATATATAAAATAAATTTTGCTTATTCTTTTTAAAGTTTCGCCAAATTTGCTCGGTAACGTTACATAAATTATGGAATTATAAAACAAATGTTTAAAAAGTACTTTAATGCATTTAGTTTATTATTATTTTTCTATGTTACTTTACAACTATCTGAAGTCAAGTATATATACTTGTATAATTATATTTATTAATATACAGTTCCTAACTTGGCTATACTCGAATTAAACTTTCTTTAAGTTTTTCTTTTATTATATAGCTTATTCAAAAATTTAAGGTTGTCGACTAAACTTAACACACACACACACACACACATATATATATATATATATATATATATATATATATATATATATATATTTATTTCAACATTAAAAGTTCAACAGTTCACCATCTCTCGAAATCCTATTGTTTATCCTCGCTCAATTGTCGAAAAGTTTATGACCAAATAAAATCTTAAAAACCGATTTCCAACTTAATAATACAAAAATATTGAAGTGATTTCTGATTAAATGGCGATCATGTCGTCAAAGCACCGTAATATTTTCACTCCTATATAGATAGTTAATTCCTAATTTGGGTATAATAAAATTCTTTTTATTGTCTCTATATATTTTACAACGCATTTACCGATAAAATCATTGATTTAAACAAAATATTTATGATAAATATTATTGTAATCATGGTGGCCATATCAGTATTTGATGAATGATAATTTTATTTTTATCTTGGAGACACATTATAGCATTAAATCAAAATTCACTTTACTTTATAGACATAATATTTTGAATTTTATTAGTTGGTAAATTTAGATAATTTATTATCAAAGTGGCTCATTGAACTTTAGAAATTATTGTTTCATTTTTATGATATGTTATATATTTTACCTACTGCTCATATTTTGCGTATTATTTGAGTGACAATATCCTTTCTGGTAAGGGACTGTGTAGCTCATTAATTTTAGTTCGGATAAACATAAAATAAATAAAATTTAACTTCATAATTATAATGTATATAAATCACGCAAAAATGAATTTTTGTACATAGATTTCAAAAAAATATTAAAAAATTCCTTGGTAAGACTTACTTATTGGGAGGGACGGGATCTAATTTTTTTTCATATTTAAAGTAGATGTTTTTTTCTTTTGAAACCTATTTTAACCAATATTAATTGTAACTTTTTTTCGTGTATAATTATTTTGGGTCCCGTTAATATATAAGTCATACTAACCTTACTTTGATTTTTAAGGCATAATATTTTTTTCTAAAAATATTACTTTAGTCATTATTACAATAATAATAAAAAACAATCATCTTCCTCACAATCAATATTTAAAATGTATGAATGTCTGAACTGGAAAGGTTTTGTGGAAACATCATACTTGTAAATTTCTTTTGAAAGCAACTGTTTGTCGGTTGAAATGATGCTGTTTTTTCTAGCGAAATGGGGATTTTCTTTTTAATTTCACTAATGTACCCTTGGAACCAAATGGTGCAACGATGGGTATAACATGACCCAAGTCCTATACCTAATATATACTTTGAAATAAAGCCCTCTGGTTCAAATTTGGTTAATGACACAATCTGTTTTGGATTACTTCGTGTAAATTGCGAATGATTTTCACAGCTATTATTTTATTTATATATGGCACATTCGAATTTTGAAAATGTTTGTGCAATTGTTTATGATTTTAACATAAATTTTAAAATTCATGACATGTTCACTTGTATAAATGATATAGTTTAAACCAAATTAATTTTATTATGATTATTATTATTATCGTTATTATTATTATTATTATTATTATTATTATTATTATTATTATTATTATTATTATTATTATTATTATTATTATTATTATTATTATTATTATTATTATTATTATTATTATTATTATTTTTATTTTTATTATTATTATTGTTATCAATATTATTATTTTAATTACCATTTTTTAAATGTTACTGGTGATCTTAAGAATATACTTGAATGATATAAATGTATGAATAAATGTGCTGTTCTATGTTGATCGGATCGGTAATATGTTAATTGCATTTATGAAGTATGTTCAAAGAATATTTAATGACATAAGAGCCATTGTCCTTTTATTTTCATTTGTTCTGACTAAAAAATTCTATTTAAGCAATTATAGTATAATCCTTGATTTATTATGAAATTAGTTAATAAAATATAATAATAAAATATAATATATATATATATATATTGCAGATGTATTATTGAAAAAACTAAAAATAATTGAAGAGTTAGGAGTATTGGAACTTCCATAATATCATATTATTAAAAAATAAAAATATATTGTGTAATATGTGGCATGATAGATGCTACATATGAGTGCACTGAAAAAAATGTAAGTTCGACAATACCATGTTTACTTGTTTGTTGAATTAAAGAATCATCGATCAACCAATATATACTCATCTGTTACTTTAACCGTTTGCGGATGGTAGGCCAGCCCTGCTGGCCACGAATTTTGTTCCAGACTTTCAACAATGTATAATGGCCAGTTGTACTGACCAAACTTTAAAAAAATCATACCACGATATTAATAAATTAATTCCGTCCGCAAACGGTTAAGGAAAGGTTTGATGGAAGTAACAAGAATGTAATCCATTAATTTGAAAGAAAGAGAAATTATCATATAAATCATTTTAAAAATATTTTTAACTAATTCCATTAGAATTAATAAATAATTAAACAAATTAATTAGATTAATAAAAAAGCTTTGTTCATTTGAAAATCTTCCGTCTATCCATTTCATAATTTTATTTATTAAAATCATTTTAATTCATATGAACTTATAGCCACTCAGACAAGTCGACAGAAAACTAATAGGTGAAGGAATATTAATGAAAATGTGTAGAAAAAAACCTAAAGAACGCCATTTTTTCTTATTCTCAGACATCCTCGTTTACGGAAGCATAGTAGTTAACGGTAAAAAAGTAGGCAAAAATTGCAATAAATAATTTTTTAATCAGTTATTTCTTCATTAGTTAGTAGGCCAACACATCATCGAAATAGAAGACGTTGAAATCAGTGATCTCAGTGATGATATAAGTAAATTTAAATAATATTTTATATTCATTTTTATTCATTTTTTGTTTGATTGATAATTTCTAGTTCCTTATTATGGATTTTGTGTCAAAAGTCCAAAAAAATCTTTTGCCATGTATGCTGTTTCAACTGAAGAAAAAGAGCAATGGATGAATCATTTACAAAAGTGTATTGATGAATGTTCTAAAAAACGTAAATTTAAATTAAATAAAATTTAAAATTGATAATAATAATAATAATAATTATAATAATAATAATAATAATAATAATAATAATAATAATAATAATAATAATAATAATAATAATAATAATAATAATAATAATAATAATAATAATAATAATAATAATAATCATATATAAGGAACTGGACGTTTTGCTGAGCCTAAATTAAGATACGCAATATGTTTTGCGCTCTTTTTTCTGAAACCTTTAATATCACTCAGACAAAAAAAGTCATCATAGATATTTGCTTGCTCTCGTCATGTCATTGGAATTCAAAATGGTAACTTCTTTAACTTTCCAGCTGATCACATAGAGAAAGTAGACGAATATTTAATGTATACTGCGTGATGTGTAAAATGTTTATTTTGATTTCCGATTTTAAATTTAAAATAGCAATGGAACCTACGTTAAATTAATGGTATTACTGAAAGTCTTTCATCACAAAAAGTACACTTCGCAACAGTGGCGTAGCCAGGAATTTATGAAGGGGGTTGGAGTTGAGAAATATTTATTAATAGTATGATCAATCATTTCAAGCGTGGACGTATCTGATACTATCAGACTAACAGTCAACAGTGACAGTCCAAAGAAGAGAAGGGAATTATAAGCCTAATAATTACTATCGTCTATTGTCATTTTATTTTTATACGTCGACAAATATTTGTACATGAAAAATCTAAAAACCCTTAATCCCCCCCCTGGCTACGCCACTGCTTCCCACAGATATAACGGAAGTAATTCGGATTATTCAAACACTTGCATGAGATATGACACACTTACCATTGTTTCAAATATCGTGAGTTTGAATTATGAAAATACGGGCAATGTATTGAGATCATTTAAACAAAAATAATGACCATTAAGTTTGAAATCACATAATGTACTTAATGTCTTTTGATGTCGGGTAGTGTTATCTATGATTGTCTAATATACATGATTAAATTCTGCCAATTTTACTTCAAAATAACCTTATTACACATATACCATTGATTTGTAAAATGTCTATATTTGTAAAAAGAAAAAAAATTAACTTTTATGTCATATTAAATAATAATATGATAATTATTATTACGTCATTTGGGAAAATGGATATGTTTAGTCAATAAATAAATTTTATATTTAAAATAGAAAGAAATTGTTAAAGGACAAGATAAATTTTAATGTAGTAAAATTGCAGATCAGTTTGACGAGTTGGAAAATTAAGAAATCATTATTCCAAAATCTAGTGAAATATATTGCAAAGTAGCACATTTACAATCAACCAATAACATTTCATTAACCTCTTAAGTGGTTTATTTCGTCAAACGAAATGCGCTCCTCAGCGGCGAGTTTTGTTATCCGCTAGCGTATATATACGTCTTGGGCATAGTGTTACAAAAAATAAAATAATATCTTATTGGATGATATTTATTAATATAATATGTTAACAAAAGTAATATTTATGATATATTTTTAATATATTTTGTCAATTTAGGCCAATTTAGTTGATGACGTATATATCCGCCATAGCTACTTAAGAGATTAATAATTATATGTTCATGAATGGAATAGCAAGTGTTACATCATTGGTCAGCAATGGAGCGCATAAATTTATTTGATGGTGCGACCTAGAGGAGTGTTTCCCATGGTGGGGCATCACGCCACAGAGGTGGTACACGTCACCAATTATCAAATATTCCACATATATTTTTTTAAATAAAATATGCTTATTCACGACTAAATATAACAACGTGCATACAGCAATTTCATCGACCGTTATTTTTGCATACTGGCAATACTGATTATCGAAGTTTGACAGCTACTTCAAAGGGGCCGACGGGCCATATAACCTTTGAAAATACTACGATGGAGCATGGTATAAAGAAGGTCGGGAAACACTGACCTAGAGAGGAATGATTAGTGAATTTTACCGCGCTTCTCTGCAATTTTTATATCTTAATACTTATTGAAAAATATATAACCTTCCTGTATGAAAAAGTCGTACCAGCCTTTTCATATGTTTTCGATGCAACGTATTTCTACTAATCTGTTCTACATAAAATCGTTTCAAAATCCTCTAGATGAAAAAAATTCGGAAATGTGTTCAAAATGATTCTGAATGTTTAGTTTCAAAAGTTTATCTTCAAGAGAGTCAATTATACTTAAATATTGTGATTTTTATGATTTCTGTATTATTAGTATATTTAATATACTATATTATAATAGTCAAATAAATTTCTTTTGTTATGATTTTGGTTTCATCTCAATGGCAGTGTCCAATACTTAAAAAAATATTTTGATAGCTACTTTAGTGAATATGAATATTATGGTATACTAGTGATAAATAAGTGTAACTATGACAAAAAATTTACAGTTGGTAGTAATAAACGCTTCTATTGTGAGAAATCGGTCGCATTCGTAAGCTATCTTCTGTAGTCTTTGATCTTAGAAATTCTATTGGAGAGAATTTGGTAATTATTTTTTCTAATCGAAAACTTTTCACATAAATCCATAAAATAAAGGCTGTATGCTTTGGCAATGTTTTGAACAAAAATGATTAGAGGAAGGGGTCCATCACAATAGTACTTATTAATTTTCATTTATTTTCTAGATAGAAATATATGATCATATTAGTCATTTTTATATTGCTAACATTTTTAAAAATAAAATAAACCTTTAGGCTGGTTTTTGATTAATTTAATTTAACTCCTTAATTGTACGAATCCTTATATAAACTTTGTCATAGTAATTCGTTCTATCCTCACCTGCACTGTAATATCACACAAGCGTTTATATTCAGTAAAACTATTAAGGGCATATTCGACATGGTCACAAAGGTATGGCTTTACCTATGACGACTATATACGACATAATCGTTTAAGCGGTTAATAAATATCAGTTTCTTGACTTAACAATATAATTGTAATGAAAAATGGTTATTACTATGAATTTATGATTTTATCAGTAGCATAAATAATTTCAAATTTTTAATTTTAGCTAGACAGACTTGAAAATATTTTGTTATATTCTCATTCCAGAAATTAAATTTTAAAGTTATTTTTTGCCAGGTGGCTTAGTCGGTCTATCTGCTACCAAATCCCCAGTTTGGATTCCTGATGCTTTAGCTCCGAAATGTATGGTTTGTCGTCTTACTGTTTTCGCTGTATTGAATAGAAGGGTAAGCCTTTGGTTATTTTATGCATGTATTATCGAAACCGACATAATTTTTCACAATATCAATAATTAATCAAAAATTACCCTATTTGTTTTATGGGGTTGTCTAGATTAATATAAAATAAAGTTTAAATGCACAGAAAAAAATTAATAAATTTGATTACGTGAAAATTCTAAGCTTGTCAAGCAAAATTAATCAAAAATATAAATGATCCTGGCTCCTTATAACATAATTTAATTTTTTCTCCTATAAAAGAAGCTCTTGAATAATCAAATTGTCTTACTGATGGAACAAAAATACAATTTGATAAAAAAGAGCTTGAAGACTATCAGTAAATATATCGATGTTTTTGATATATTTACTGATTTATAGTCTTCAAGCTCTTTTTAATAAATTCAATGGAAAAATAATTAGTGGTGAAATTGGAAAAAAATGTTCTTATAATTTGATAAAATTTGTGAACAAACGAAGTATTTTAAAAGTGAAAATAAAGTTTTTAAGCCGATTCAAATTTGTTTAAATATTATATTTGAAGCGTTCTCAATAGGGTTACCTGTCCTTGGATCAAGTAATCAGTTAAGTTGTATCGATATCATTCGAATGATGTAATATACTGCAATAAAAATAAAAGTTACTTGTGTTGAGTTAGTATTATTTGACTACCGAACTATAAAAAATAACTCACGAATTTTGTTATTAATAAAAGACACTAAATCAATATTGTATTTTAAAAAGGACAATATAAATTTTCTGTACAACTATTTCAATTGTTTCACTCAACTGTATGCCTTTGAAAGTAATGCATAAATTTTCCGTGAATATTTTTTTTATTTAATTTTAATCAAGCACAACCTACTGTATATGCCAAGGCAACGCAACAAATTATTTTTTTAAATAATCGACTAAAAAAGGTAACTAATATTTATGATTGTATATTTTTGATAATAACAACATTATAAACTAATATAAATTATGACAAATTTATTATTTTATAAATGAAAATTATATAGCTTGACTATGAATTAGTAAATATATCGTTGTTTTTATGATATTCACAAATTTTCGGCACTGCCTTTTTCAAGTCACCTTGATCAAAATATTATCCGTCTCGAAATTAATTTGTGTTACAAAATTATTTCCGCATGTCCTACGGGGAGCAAAAATTTATCCAATAAATGATATTATTATGCTTTTAAATAATTATTTTTTGTTTTAATGAGTAAATTAATTCAATTTAATAAATTTTAGCACCACTGCAGGCATTGTGGAGTTGTAGTGTGCAGTAACTGTTCATTGAAGCGGTGGTTATTGCCATATCAGTCGACTGTGCCAGTAAGGGTATGCGATTTGTGTTATGAGCAGCTGAAAGTAGGAAATGAGTTGATTTGTCAACGTTCCCCGTATCCCCCTGTCAAAAACAATACAGATGATTGTGAGTACATATATTATATTGATAACTGTTAAAATTGACGTAGTCTAAAGTAATAAACATTGCGTACTTTACATGAATGACACAATTCTATAGTTTAAATCCCTTAACTGCTTGCTTATCATCCCTTTATAATCCTTAAAACTTTCTGAGTACGGCAGTACCAACAAGAACTTACACTCGCTATTTAATTTATTTAACTCAACAAAATATCCCAGATTTTCTTAGGTGTTTTAATTAATTTATCAACAGTATCTTTTACCATAATTAATAAAAGGGATTTTAAATAACCATTTTTCATTAACAATTCAACCAATTTGTCAACACTTTACTGAATTTACAAAAGTAGAAGAAAAAAGATCATGAACGATAAATCAATCCCTTCACCATATTTCTCTTATACTTGAATTCACAAAAGCTTTTGGACGAAGTATAGAGACCAGTATCAGTTGGTTTTCTATAAATCTCCGCCTCAGTGTTTCTCTTTGTGTTGTATTAACAGATTCAAGATTGCAAGAGATGATTTTTCTCCGTTTCAGATGTGAATACAAAGTTTTTATGTAGACTATTCATATAATGCAAAAACGGTTCAACATGCCTCTGATTTTCAAATATAAGAAAAATATCATCCACATACCCTTTATAAACGTGGGTTTCATAAATTGGAAAAATGCAATTTTATTCTCTAAGCATGTAAAAAAATTAAAACCTTCGTTGGTGCTAAAAGAGTATCCATAGCAACTCCATCTATTTGTTGATACCATTCATTATTGAAAAGAAAATTGACTTTTGAAGTAGCAAATTCAAAAAGTTTACTAAATGCCCTTTCATCTAAAATACAATATTCAGAGATGTTTTCATTCCATAACAAGCAACATAAATCAGTAATTTCAATCAATGTGTAATTTGAGCAGCGTTATTGATAATGGCATTGAATCCGAAAATTAATGTTCAAAATGCAGTGAATACTTGTGTTCTGAATGTTTATAAATATTTGTTTGTATATTGTATGTATGGATTGTTGTTGTTTTATTTATTTGTTCAATATTTTAACCGTTTGCGGACGGAATTAATTTTAATAAGTAGTATATATTTTAGCATAATTTTTTTAGTATACGAATGCCCGATATCGTGGTATGATTTTTTTAAAGTTTGGCCTACCGTCCGCAAACGGTTAAAATTTTGTATTTGATTGCTAAAATTTATAAAAATAATATATTATTTGAATTATAAATTATATTATTTTTAAAGAATAAAATATTTTTTTGCAAAACTAAAATCGTATCAAATTATCTAAATAAAGACTTGCGTAGGTATCGTTAACATCCTTTTCTGGTACTGATATTAAAACACCCAGGGATTAGAATCTGTATATAAATTTCGAATAGAATGAAAAGTGTCACTTCTAATTTTTGTTACAGATTATATTTATTTTCCTTTTGATTTTGTAGATGACAGATTTGGTTCGATTTTGAGAATCTTAAGATTTTCTGTCATTGTCAAGAATATTTTCTAAGATTTTCCGTAAATAATACATTTTGATGTTTGACATATTGATGTTAACACAATTTAAGACATCTTTCACTTTGTGTGTGCATAGGAAAAATAAATCAATCTTTCGGCAAGACTCTTGCCAAAGGGGTTTTCTAAATTTATATGTGAAATGATCTTTCTAATTTATTCCTGATATTTATTTTTTTGCAGATTTATCAGAAACGTCAAGTGAAGACTCCGATTATGATGAGAATCAGTCTATAAATTTGCTCAATTTAACAAATCCGAATATATCTCAAATATTGGAATAAATATGCAAAAGTCTCGACCTGTATATGACAGATTAGATTTCCAACAGTGACTTTTATTGAAAATCGAAATTTTGTTATTTTGCTTGATCTAAAAATTTTTACTTGATCTTGTAATTTTTTCCATTATTTTCATTTCTACTGATAAAATCTTCATATCAACCATAATAATAATAATAATAATAATAATAATAATAATAATAATAATAATAATAATAATAATAATAATAATAATAATAAGAATAAGAATAATAATAATAATAAAAATAATAATAATAATAATAATAATAATAATAATAATAATAAAAATAATAATAATAATAAAAATAATAATATGATGAACTATCAGCAGGGCCGGTTCAACGTGGTCCCGCGTTAGTGGCGTCAATTTCTATACTTACACGCATTTCCTTAAATTTTTTTTATATTTTTTAAATAAAGATTAAATCATTAGATCGAATATAAACGTAATCAATTTTATTGTGTTTTATTTGGATGCTTCCGTACCTCGGTATCTATTGTAATTGAATATTCGTTTTTCAGCGATTAACAAATTTTAAATAATCTATAAAATAATACTAGCAGTCCCATCATGAACAGCGAACAAAAAAGAAAATTATCCGGATAGGCGAATAAACAAAAAAGATTGAGACGTGACAACGATCTAAAAAATCAGAAATCAATTCTGAATTTCAAGACAAATCGTAACGAGAACTATCAAAAGGCTCAAAACGATGTGAAAAACCGTCAAGCTTTTGATCATACAGATGAGCAATACAACACCATTGATATTTTACCCAGCGGGTGCAAGTTCTATTATTATTCTGCAGAGAATAACAATTTAGGCCAACATCGTCCTGATAAAAGCAATAAAGATTTACTAGAATCTAAAGAAATCATTGACAAACTTTAACCTTGCAAGTCAATCGAAGTTTTAGTGGTGAATCCGAAAACTTCAACTGGCGCTTAAAATTCATAAAAACATTTTCAAAGTTTTAGCAAATGACGTTCAGATCCTACGATTGGTGAAGTCAGAAGTTTTAAATTGGAATGAAGTTTTAAAACGATTGATTTCGATTGTGCTAATGATGGCATCGGTAAATATGGCATTTCGAGGATGTAATGAAAAGTTTTTGCAAGGAATAATGGAAACTTTTTGAAAATCGTCAAACTTTTAGCAAAATTTGATCCAGTAATGGAAGAACATCTAGATATGGTTAAAAGTTTCATAATCATTATTTGTGTAAAAACACTCAAAATGAATTAATTGGATTGCTTGGATCGGTTGTCAGAAATCAACTACTTGTTAAGAAAAGAATAGGTAAGTATTTTTCGATAATAGTTTATTGTACTCCTAACGAGAGTCAGAAGGAGCAGATGTCGTTTCTCATACATTATGTCGTTTCTGTTGAGAAACCGAAATATCTCCATATAGTTAAAATTAGCGAAAATTTCACGAAATTTGTCAATACTCAGGATTCTAATGGGAAAGGATTAGCAGAAGAAATAAAGAAATCTCTTGACGAGCTGGGCCTCCTTATCTCTAATATGCGCAGCCAATCATACGACAAAGGTAGTTATATGAAGGGGTAAATCAATGCGTGCAGCAAAGACTACTCAAAAAAAATAAAATGGTTTACTAGCATGAAAGCTCAAAAAGTTAAACTTTGTTAATTAATGAATCTTCAAGATCATAAACTACTTTATTTCTATTTACTTAACATCAAAAATAATTATAAAGAAAGGGCGCCAAAACCATCCTGCCTCTTTAAAAAAAATTGTTTGGGCCGGCCCTGCCTATCAGATATGTAGTCCTAATAAAAGGTGGAAGTTCATGCTATCGCTTCATTTCACTAGATATTTAAAATAATATTTAAAAATATTTGATTTGTTATAAAGCACCCGAATGATTTTAATGGAGTATTTGGATGAATTCAAACTTATTTCTTTAATGGCTCTTCACAACATTTTAATTAGTCCTTTGACCTAATGATTAAAAGTGTCTTGCTAAGCTTATATCATGTTCATTCTTTGATAATAGATTTTTTTTTCAAAAATTAAAAGTTTAAGAACCTTGTTTTTTATTATTCAAAGTATTTTAGCCAATTATTGTCAATTTTGGTTCTTTGTACTATGTTTAAACAATTTGTAATATTATTAAAATAATAAATATCAACATGAACCTTTGTTAATTGTATCATTTTCTCGTGAACTATAGAGTTGTTACAAGGAGTTCGATCAGAAAAATTAATATTAAAAACACATTTGATATAAATGATTAAAACAAAAGTTTAATTTGCGGAAAAAACGTTATTTTCTATTTTTCATGGTTTTCACTTGACCTCCACATCCGTTCCTGTAATGTTAAATTTCTGTTTTGCCATAATGGAAAATTCAAAAATATTGTAATTCCCTTAATGGAGCTCACTTGCTTATTGATTTTCCGACTGTGTACATTACCAACAGGGTCGTTGCCATGGATACAAATTTAAAACAAATTTAAAAGTTTTTCATAATTTTTTAATTTGGAATTTAGAATATCTTTTACACTTAAAACAACAATAAATTGAATAATATTTCATTTCATAGATATCCTTATCTTCTTTCATCCTACATATAGGTTACAATATTAGACTTCAGTACTAAAATTTTATTATGTAATTTAAAGTAGAACCCTTGAAGGTCTTATTAGCACAATTAAATAGAATACACACGGCACTATCTGCAACCCAGAAATTGTTACCATAAAATATTTGAAACCATTTTATTTTGAGGAAATTCAAATATTTTAAATCCTTTTAAAGATTTTAACAAATCATGTTTTAAACCCTTGAAAACGAATTTTTGTCGCCTTCCTGTGCCTTGCATCTACTGGGGTTCTTCATTTTAAAAGAGATTGATAATTGCATCTTATTGTCGTGACGAACTTCTAGTGATGACACAGATTGCTTTCGTTTTGCTAGTGGTGATGGTGGTGGTCTACCTTGTCGGTTGCTAGATCATCTTGTCGAAAAGCGAAAAGTGTATGAGTAACTTGAATTCAAATGTTCATCGAATCAAGTATTTTATTTGTCGGGATTCCTTTGGCACTACAATATTTGTGATATTCCATCCATGCCGCAGTTAGAATCAAATCAACAAAATGCATTATGACTCGCACGGTCCACTTGACGGTGCAAATATTGATTAGATCATTTAATCCAATAAATCAACATCGCCCATGCTTCTGTCGTACATTTACACAACTTGGGCGTCTATCAATGAGAAAATAATTACGTGTTTTCTTGGTACAACATTTGCCCTTATCTTCCTCGCCAATTCTAATGAAATTAGAAACCAGGTTTATAACTTTAATTAATATACCAGCAAGTGACAACTACATTTCCATCGGCGCTAATACATTGGACGGATGAGCCGAGTGCTATCATCTACCAGATGTAAATTAATTATAGCAAAGAATCGTTTACGCGTCATGTTCTTGGCGAAGAATGTTATGGCTACAGTTAGGACTCAACAACATCTCAACTCGAGGAAATTTCAGAACACTCACATCGTCTACAGTATATGTTTGGAATGTTTGACATTTCTCTGTGCATACAAACTCGCGCAATATGTCGCTTTTGTAAAGAAGTCATCGGTCAAGTACTTGTGCAAATATATGAGTACGGAAAACCAACTTCGAGCAAGGTCAAAAGTAGTGTCATCTACCGTTTCAAATGTTCCATTTTCTCACCATTTAATGTCGGTTTTCAAAGTTTACGGCAATGGTTCACTTTACTCTGGTGCTCTGTCTCTACTTGATTATCAAAATTATGTTCTGTTGTTGAAGCTTCACTTTCGGCTGACTCAACATATTGTGTTTGGACTTGCAGCACATCAAACAAGATTTATTTTTCATCTATAACTTGTCAACGTTGGAATCAATCTCGAGGATCACCAGAATCTCGACGTCAGTTAATCCTCTTTTCTTGAACATTTTATGTGTAAAAAAATTAAAAATGATTATTTAGGAGAAAATTGGATCATTTTGTTTCTCAACAATAGAAAAAAATCCCAACAAAAAATCAAAATTTTTATAGACGTTGTTGGTCATGTCTAGTATATTCGGCATCTATGAATGGCTTCTCACAGCCAAATAATACAATATTTTTATTATTTTATTTATAAGCAACTTTATTGGTTGAAAATGTTTAATACTCACGTTTTGTTTAATGTATTCAAATCCCTGCAAACACATTATTTACACAATTAAAATTTACTATTTTTACCAATTCTATCGTCACTTCACATAAAACCATATAAATTTATCTACATCGTCAATCGACTGACGAAAATAACTTTTCTAAAATCTCAGCAGTTCGATCTAAACGACGAACGCGAAACACGTAACAAAATTAGAAATTAATAGTTATCAATCGACCTTCTACCTCGGCGTAAGCCATTAAGAACCCTTATATTTGAAATTTTTGAAAAAACTTTCTTTCAAAATACTTGAGGTAGGGACTTTGTTCTGTAAGAAAGGTCTTTGAAAATAATAATGAGTTATCATGAGCTCAGAAGGAAAGTTCTTTGTTATAATGACCCTAACTTAATCTTTGTTTTAATTACCTTGATGTACATGACTCAGTGTCTTTGTTCTGTCATAGAAAATGGGGGGGGGGGGGGGGGTGATGAGCCACAGTGAGTTCCCTTCTGCCTACTCACAAGTTGTGAGTCACAGCTTCACCTTATTCACGACATTTATTTGACAATCCGGTAATCCCATAGATAAATCAAACAAAATTCTTGCACCAAATAGAAATTTTCAACTTGATTTCAAAAATAAATTAATTAAATTTCGATTTTTGAGAAAATGATTTTTAAAGAAAACTTATAGCTAAACAATCAAATCACTTTTGATAAAATTAAAAGTTGAGATCGATAAATTAAGGATGAAAGAAATACTGATAAAAGAAATATTCAAGAGCGAAACATAGGAAATAATATCAAATAAATTTTTAGCTCAAACGCATTATTATTATGGAGTTTCTCAAATACACCAACGGTCAAATGTTGACCAGATTACAACACGATGAAGATCACCACGATCATTATAACCAAGATTTAAAATTTAATAATTGTTTATTCAAAAATTCTGAATGAATAAAAACCCTTGGGTAATGCGGACCATGTGTAAATCTGACACTGTATAATGTTGATCCTGTGTGTTGGGGTTCAATATAATAGGCACAAACATAAAGTGAAAATTAATAAAAGACAAAATTCACAATAATACAAAAATATTAATTAAAAATCAAATAAAAATTAAAAATAAATATTTACCGGAGAAAATGGTATGGGCAGAGAATCCAGGTGAAAAAGCCACGGTAAAAAAGTCAAAAGCAATTTAGATAATGTCACAATTATAAATTCATTTAATGAATATTTAAGTTAAGCGCAACCATAAAAAAATATAAAAATGTTAAATAATACGTCAGGTTATCTGATGCTTTTATATACATATAACCATCTAAACTTAAAATTTATTAAAAAGAGAGCTTCAAGACTATTTTCGGTACTGCCTTTTTCAAGTGAATTTATTAAAGAAATATTCAAGAAATATTCACTTGAAAAATGCAGTTCCAAAAATTCGTAAGTATCAAAAACATCGATATATTACTGATTTATTTGTCTTCAAGCTCTCTTTTTAATAAATTTAATTTAAAAAAAAATTATTATAATATCTCAACATAACTTCTTATTCCCTTTCTGAATTTCAATAATTTTATATTCCAGTATGCTTATTATAATGCCATCATTTTATAATAATATATTTATTTATTTATTATATTATTTAAAATATTAAAGATTTGAGTACACTTCAAACAAACTATAAAGTTTTATTGGCTTTTTCCGTAGCTTTTTCTTCCTTGGCTTTTTTTCCCGGCATCCATGGGCAGATGCCAAACAATTGCCAAAGACAAGTTCAAATATAATAAAATAAAATTAATAGAGGGTCCCAGAGGAAAATATTTACAAAAAACTAAAATTATTTAAAAATTAATTATCCAATGGAAAATCCGATCAATGTGAGAAAATCTGAGTGATCAACAAAATTATTTTATTACGTCGCGCCAAATTGAAAAATGATGAAAACCCGAGATGAAAGAGAGACTGTATATTAAATTCGAGCAAAATTATCATAAATAAATGAATTGTCCGAAAACCTAAAAGCTCCAAATTGAAAAAAAGTTAGGTGAGCATGGGGAAGCCCGGAGAAAACGATACCAGAAATGACAAAATTAATTTGATTGTGAAAGAATTTAATTATAGGATGAGTATAAAAAGACCAGCCAAGTCAACATAATTGCCAGTTGGTCGAAGAAAGAAGCTTTATAAATTCAAAAGTAATTGGAAGCGATTCTAAACTTAGTAATAGCCAAATCAAGTTGAGTATTAGCGTAACATATATATGTTATCTCTACGCCAGACTAAAAGTGATTCTGAAAATTGTGCAGAATAAAAAGTGTTACTAAAAGTGGTGCAAAGTGAAATTGTTGTATTAAAATGTGTGGATAATAAAGTGTAATTGTGGTAATTTTGAGTAAATATTATTGTGTTATTTTGTTCAATTTACTTAATAAAAGGACACATATGAATCAGACATTGATACCAACTTACTTAAATACACAACATGTGTAATGTGGACCTTGTGTAATTTTTTCCAATAACTTTAGTTCTCGAGTTGATCAAAGGTTTCCTTGGAAAAATATGTCTAAATACTGAAAACAACCAAAAATACCACATTGTGTGTTCAATAGTTAGCTAAATAATACTTTTTGACTAAAATTTTAACTTTTTTTAAAATTTAATTCAAGCTTCATGAAAATTGGATCCTAGACACAACTCTGTCAATTGAGTAACAAGGAAAATGGCAACTTAACAGTTTAATTTATACTTACTAGATCTCAGCCTGTTCTTAATATAGGAAAAGTTTTATATCGTTCCATTAATTACAATATAAAAACATCTTAATAATCTTGACACCCATGGGCAAATTTATACTTGCCGTTGCATGTGTTGAGGATACCTAAATAACAAATTTATAAATAAGTAAATAGAATTACTTTGGGGAAGATCGTCATGACAAACGGGACGATCTATGGGAGCTCGGAGGGGAGGGCGGAGGCGAAGGGGAATGAGAAGTGAGAAAGAGGAATGAAACAGAGGAATCAAACATGGAAACAAGAACAAAGGTCAGTTCTAGTTGATTGGTGCAAAAAGAAAATAGAATTTCGAAATCGGAAAAATAAAAAAACAAAAATATTCTTATATCGACAGCTTGTCAGAGATAACCGGAAAAAAACAAAAACAGGCCTGAACCGCAAAAAGGGAAAATTAGAAAATATCTCGACAGCTGTCAAAGATAACTCGGTCGCAGGGAAAATTATTAAATCATGTTGGAGAAAATAAATGGGGAATTGAAGATAAACTGAAGTGCCACAAATTGACGAGGTATAAAGGAGGTAGCACAGCAGAAGCAAGTAGAACTATAGAGAGAACAATTTAGAAGAAAACTTATAAGGAACAATCGATAAAATAATTTGGGAAGGACTAGTTAGAGGACATTTGGGAAATAATTTGGAGATATAATAATTTATTTGGAGAATTTGAATAAAATTGAAGCGGACAAATTAAAGAGAAAACAGAAATAAAGAGAAGCAGCAAGAGTTTATTTAGTGATAATAGAGTAAAGTTTGGTGAGTGAATCCAATTCAAATCAGAAAACAACCAGTTAAAATTACCAATTATTTCGCTTCTCAGTTGTGAGAGATTTGTCAGATCAAGGTTATACGAGTGTGCTATTCCTCACCATAGTGTTGTAATAAGCACGGTATAATCGATAGTTAACTTGTTGAGCCAATTGTATCATTGTGAAAATATTTGTGATATTCAATAAAGTTTCCAGTGTTAATTGTTATTTGTGGGTCAGTCAAAGACACACTTGGAGTCAGAGTAAGAATTCTAATTTTATCACCAACTCAAAAACCCAACAAATGCATAACCAATTTTATGGAGTGAATGCTGGACTAATTGACGAATTGTTCGAAATATTAAAGTAAATTATATCGTTAAATCCCAAAATATGACTTATCTTTTTATCGTGACTGACCAGGTTATAACAGTTGTATAATATATTTCATTCAACAGGAACTTATTTGTAATATTTGTACATATGTTAATACCTTTTCTATTCATAAATCTGAATGTTTCAAGTAGACCTTATTCTTGAAAGCAAGTATTTTATTCATTAAAATATGATATTGTTGAGTGATATTTTATATCGGTGATATGTAAAATTAACAACTATTGATTTGACAACAAAGCAGTCAACAATAGCGAATTCCAACAATAAAGACTTTCATTGATCAACATAATTAATTACCAATTTACAATTCAATATTACAACAATACCTATTGTGCTTATTTCAACTATTCGGGAAGAATAACATTTCGATCACTTAACTGTTGTTTCTTGTTTTGACAATCAGTACAATTGATCTAGATGCTTTCCTGGCTTTAACATTAACTTATTCTATACTAGCGATAACTTTAATAATTTACTTTAAATTACTTATCCGAACTGACACTGTTTTCTCACCCGTCTTTTTCTAGTATTATCTTTGTTTCTGTCTTTTAACCCAAGACTACGTCTTTAAGCACCGAATGTTTCGCTATGCATCATTTAAGTACCAGTTTGTACTTCATTTAAAACAATTTTGATAAAATTGAAATAAATGTATCTTAAAAGGCAAAAATTATGATTATTGAAAAATATACAAACTTTCACCTCATAAAAAAGCACAGCATGATTGGATTTTTAAAGATTTCGGATGTAAAAATGAGTTTCTATTTATTAAATTTAAATATTGTTAACAAAAAATAATTGACAGTAAACAAATTCTTAAACCTACGTTTGAGAAACCCTGAGAATTTTAGTTTTGACTGGAGGTTGGTTTAACTACATCATTTATTAATTTTAGAAATTTTATTTTGTTATAATGAAAGCTACAATAATATTAGTAATTTTTGTTATAATTTCTCCAGTTGCAAGGAATGCATCTTTGGGCGTGGAGAGAAAGAATTTTGAAAATGGACGAATAGCTAAGAACTTAGGTAAATTATTTTATTATTATTATTATTATTATTATTATTATTATTATTATTATTATTATTATTATTATTATTATTATTATTATTATTATTATTATTATTATTATTATTATTATTATTATTATTATTATTATTATTATTATTATTATTATTATTATTATTATTATTATTATTATGATTACAATTAAACATTTCAGATACTATTCTCGATTCAGTGTTTCAAGGGAGTGTTAAATCAGCTTGCTATGATAGGATTCAGAGATTTGGGGTAACATCAGACTTCCTTACTTGCGTTGTTAGTCAACAGTTGAAAAATAATGAATGCACTATTACACAGGTTTTCTGCGAATGAAAAAATTATTTCATGGACATTATAAAATTTATATTTCAAATTAACTGACTTTCAATGGCTTTCTTATTCTATTCTTATATATTATTCATTGTCTTTTGAAATAGGAATTATTTTGTGAATGTAAATTTATATTTTTTAGTCGAGCAATTTTATCTGAGAAATTTTTTATATAAATAATTTTTGAACAAAATTTTTATTTTTTGTTGCTTTTGAATCTTGAAATACGAGTAAATAATTTGAATGTACATTACTATTTGAAATAATACAAGACTCGTTCATATTAAACGCCAAATAGGTAAACATTTCAACATAATTTCAGTTGATACTTTAAATTCTAGGAAATATTTATTTTGCAAACTATATTTGAGAGGAATGACGTTCAACTGATTATTTTGTACATCATAAACCAAATGACATTCTTCCATATTCAAATAAACCGATAGCTGTCATGATATATGCATTGATAATGTCAAAATGGTTAAAGAAACAAGATAAACTTATTTAAACATTTTTAGAAAAGATTATTTCCCCAGTAGACTATTAAGAATGTCATTAATCATAGGCATCGGGTAGCAAATGTGGTTTATAATTGAAGTTAACTGCAGATAATAATATTGAATGACAGAGCCCAGTGATGAAGATGATTATCGTACGTTACTTGATTTACAAACCCTCTAAGTTTCTCTTCAAATGTTTGAAGTTTCTAAAAATTGTTGGGTTAGTTTCTGATTGATAGTTTCTGACTCCTCGTGTTGTTTCCAATCAAATGACTAAAAACCCAAATCATTTTCACAATTACAAGTAGTCACCCGATTTGCACCTTCCTTTCGTCGACAATCGTTATCGAAATGTAGGTTACCCAAGGGGTATTCACCGTTCTGGTGCGATAAGTTATAATATTCCTTAGATTTACTTGAATTATTTGCTCTTTGATTTCACAAGTCCACGCTAATTTTGTTTCTTCGACCAACTGCCAACTCGTCACTTTTCTTCTTTTCCGTTTATACTTTTCTAAAAGGCGTTATTAATATTCCATTAATTCTTTCGGCATTTACCTAACCGTTATTTTAATCCTGGATTTGGATCTTGCCTTGAGCCTACTCCTTTTCTTTCACACACAATACAATTTAGTCTTAATTTTACAGCAAGAAAATGAAAAAGTAATTTCTAACCACCAAGATGGATAAATATTATTAAATATGATCGAGAATGGATTATTTGGCTTTGAGGCTCAAAACCAAATACAGAACGATATACGTAATTTTATAAACTAGTGAACGATGACATGCTAAACTATGATTTGGAGCGAAAAGAAAAGGGCTACAATGCAAACAACACAGTACCAGTATTTTAATAGTTTGTACTTGAATGTATCAATGTACTGAATAAATATCAATATCTGAATAAATAATTTCTAAAAATAATGCTGTCTTAAATGTATGCGTGTTTTCACTATTTTATTAAATAATATTTAAAAAATTTCATTATTTTAAATTTTATTAAACGATTTTTCATTTTCCAGGACAACTGAAGTTTAAAATGTTACAAAATTTTGATCTCATGATTTAATGAATTCAGTGAGATATTTTATAAACTTTTTGAAAAATTGAAACCTGTTGGAGTAATAAGATAATAAGATCAGTTATTATCTACATGATATTAAAATTAATTTATTTTGTAAAACAATTTATACTATGATTTTTTAAATATTTATTGGCAATCCATATTTAATGTGATCTTTTTTAGAGTTACTTGTTTTATCTAATTCCCATTGAATTTAACAATCATTTCCTAGGAGCATGATCATGGCTTATGATATGACGGAAAAGAATACGATCAAGTCACAAAAGAAATTTCGTTGTTTTGAATTTATTTTAATAATTTACTATTTTAGTGTAGTTCGACATCGATTTCTATGTACTTTATTGATAAATTAATTTTGGCTTTAAATGTTTCTATTTTAATTTAAGTTTTCAGAATCTATGAATGGTAATTTTTATCCTTGTAGTGAGGTAGCTACCCTCGCAGGAAGCTAATGATCGGAGAAATAGATAAATGTAAAATTTAACATTGAAAAATATTTTATTAATTCCAACGACTTCGGTCATAGGATCTTTATAGTTATTTGCGATTACATCCATCAGTTACATGTTGTTCGCTGATTCTGTTTTTTGGTTGTTGCTGCTGAAATTGTTATTTAATTCTAAACTTCATATGTCATAAATTCTGCTGTTGCTAGTAGTTCGAGAGACATGTTGTTTTTAAATTTGAAAAGGTGAATTTTTTTATTAATGTTATTCAAACAAAATTACACTCGAGAATTTAAATATACAATCTAATATATTAAATTTAATATATAGAAAAAGTGTTTCAGCATGCACTACAATCCTTTTTTATTCCCATAATCCATCAATTTTTGAGTACAATTTTACTATTTTAATAATTTAGCAAAACTTGAAATTTGTGAGATTGAGTTTTTAACGAGCCGTTTGGCAATTCAAATATTATTAAAGAAATAAAAATTTGGAAAAATGTAATATAAGTTTGAAAACATAGTAAAGATGCAGTAGGTAAAAGATTATCACTACTGTATTGGAAAGGCTTTGATCAAAAATGACTAAAATAAATCTATATTATAAGTTAGAAAAAAAATCTTTGACTTTTTCATCAAATCGGGGAACGTAAATAAATGTGGTATGAATTTATGGATTGTGATGTTGGACTGTATGTTCTTGAATGTTTTATTGAATACCACTCACTTAGAAATTTTTAATTGATCAAATATTTATAAAATAAATTAAAAAAATGATATTTTAAAATTAAACAAACTTGACGAAATTCCCGGTCTCAAAGGGTCTAAAAATCTATATTAATGAATAATATTTTTATATATCTATATAGGATCAATCAAAAAGAAACAGCAGAACTATAAAAATGTATTAAAAATATAAAAATATTGCAAAGTTAATTATGTTTTTCTAATTTTTTAACCAATTCATAATAGTGACCTTTCATCTTCATTAGAACTTGATGAGGTCCCATCTATTAAATATATGATTAATATAAATAGTTCTCAATTTCTCTATTTATCTAATTATTAGATTCTAATATTATTATTTTGATTCAGTAGTCGAAATCTCTTAATTATATATACCATTTATCAGTCAATTTCAACATTGTAATTAGAAACAATATTTATAAAAGAATAACAACAAAAATATTTATTGATGAATATAAGGTAATTCCGCCGCACAGTTGATGATATTTCGAATTATATGCCTAAAATATCCTGCACAATCATTTGCTGTAACGTTATCAGCTTCTAGTAACATTAGTTCAGATAAATTACCAGTGGCACCCAACGTTCCCTCTAAGCTGCGCGCAGCACCTCCAGCTCCCCCAGCGCAGCAAAATTATTTTCAGCGCAGTATATTTAATTCAACCGTTTCATGGCAGTTGTTCCTAGTAAAAAGCACACGGAAATTGTCGATGTAAATAGACCACCAGTTGCGAAGACCGGTTATCTACTTAGTTTTCAACATAGTCGCTACAGTTATAGAATACAGTGTTGACAATAATCTCAAATAGATCTGCGTGTGCCATTATTATTTTCGTTAAGTTACAGTTTCACGGGAAGTTAAACAAACATGCATTCTGGGTATCAGGTGTCACTCTTGCCACCATAGCAGGAAGCAGAACATTATTTAACAGAGAGGTGGTTCGGTAGCATCAAGTCTGTGTCGGCCTACCCTCGGAAGCTATTATATCTCTTAAATATTCACATGAATTGTTGTGTTCAGTGCATTTAGTACAATAATGATATTTATATGCTTGGCTCGAATGCCTTAACGCCCCTGTTGCTCAGATGATGTCTTCTTCTTGTATATGACATGAATTTTAACCCCAGACCCCCCAGAATCAATATATGCTGTAGCTAATTAATGCGTTTACTCCTGTGGGCTTGTGCAGAATGGACGAGTTTAGCCTAAGCACAAACCACAATTCTGAGTGTTATTTCATTGCATCTAGTCGGCTTAGGAATCATTTATACACAGTTTTATCGGAGTATATCATATAGTTTTAAATGTATAAGCCAATATTTAATATTAATTTTGTATTTTTTAATCCTCATAAAATATAATGACAAAACGAAAATTATACGAAGACGAATTATTTGCGTTAGAAACACCTCGGAAACGATCTGCCGCCACTTTTAAACTGTCATGGCTGAAAGAATTAATTAAAACGGAAACTATTGAATCAAAAGAAACTAAATGTGTTGAAATGGGGAGCATTTTTAGCTTTTCTATGGAGGAGGGTGTGGTATGTAAAATATGCTCAGAAGCAAAATCTAAGAGCGATTTTGCTGCCGGCAAATTTTGGGTGCATTGGAAAATTGATTATTTGAAAAGACATCTTACTCAACAGATTCATTTGGATTCGGTTGCAAAAATTAAACGATTGAATTCTGGAACTGGTATTAAAACTCTGATGAATGAGTCCATCGTTGAAAGGCAGCTGCGAATTGACCTTAATGATCGACAACGAACAGGCGAACAAGTAAAAATATTAATAGATAATGTATTGCTAGCAATTTCGATGAATTCTTCAATGCTTTCGGCACAAGAAATTCATGATCATATGGCAAAGTACGTTCCCATTCCAGAAAGCTGGAGAAGCAAAAATTATGCCTTTGAATTCGTGGAATGCATCAATGCGGTTGTACAAGAGACCATCATGACTGAAATCCGTGCATCTGCCTTCCATACATTGATTGTGGACGAAAGCACGGACATTTCAGTAACTAAGATGTTAATAATTTACGTAAAATATCGCCCAATAATAACTACGACACATAAAACGCATTTTGCTGGAATTGTTAAACTAATGGCTTGCGACAGCAAGACAATTTTTTCAGCAATTAAACAATTTTACATTGAAAACAATCTTGATTTGCAGAAGATGGTCATGTTCACTTCGGATGGAGCGTCAGTGATGCTTGGCAAGCGAAATGGTGTAGCTGCTTTGCTCCGAGCTGAGGTTCCTCATTTGTCCGAGCAGCACTGCGTTGCACATCGAGAAGACTTGGGAATAGACGATGCATGGAAAAATATGACGTTGATGAAGGACATTGAATTATTGCTTCGAACAATATATACATTGTTTAGTCGATCAAGTGTGAAGAAATCCGAATTTCAAGAATTGGCTAATGTTGCCGACACCGATTGTGTCTCGTTTAGACCGCTGAATGAAGTTCGATGGCTGTCGCGGCATTTTGCCGTGAGAGCTTTGGTTCGTAACTATTCTGTCGCAATAGAATATTTTACAAAACATGTGGATGCTGACAACGATCCGGTATCTAAATTCGTCCTTAATAAGCTGGGAGATCCCCAAGTTCATGTTGCAATTCTCATTTTAAACGACGTTCTGGCCGAACTTGCGGAGCTGTTTCGTATTTTTCAGAGGAGCTGCATTACAACAATTGAAGCTGTTCAGTTTGCCAAAGCAAAGATAAACAAATTGAAATCGCAATATTTAGAAGGGAGAATGAGCTGGAGCAAGGAGGTCGGCGATTTACTTTCACAAGATGGATATAAAGATGTTGATAATTCGACGATATTGTCATTTATTGGACGAGTTTGTATTCATTTGCAAGATAGATTCCCGGAAGGAGAACTAAAAGAATGGGTGGCATTTGATACGCAAACAATAAAAGCACACAATACATTTGAATTTGGAAATGATGATGTGCTAAAATTGGCCGAAAAGTATGAATATTTTCTTTCTTCCAACGATGATAACATTGAGAAACAAGAAGTTAACGAAGTTATCAGAGCAGAATATGCTGAATTTAAATATGTTTTGACCGAGAAATTGATAACAGGAACAATAAAAACTTTTGCAGACGTTGTTACTTATGTACTGTCGGAAGAAAAATTTGCGACAATGGCGCCGTTAGTTGATATTTGTGGTACGTTTCAAGCCTCTAGTGCAGACGCAGAACGTGGATTCAGTTTGATGAACAACATTAAAACTAAATCGCGAAACAGACTGGAGGTGGGGCACCTAGATATGTTGATGAGGATTAAATTTTACCTCTTAAGCGGTCAAAATGTCGATCTCGATTCGGTGTATAAATTTTGGAAAGATGGAAAAATCAGAAGACAAAAGTTAGAGGTCCTTCCATCTTCATTTTTCTAAATGTGCTGAATTAATTAAATTAAATTAAATGTGCTATTTTTTATTTTATTTTCACCTTCCAATTAACATATTTATTATAAAACATTACGAATTTTTGATACTCAATATTATTATGTGGTTCATTTTGAATATTTAAAAATTTTCAATGTTAATAACCAGATGCATAATAACGGTATATTTCTGTAGTGTCGTTTTAAAACTCTTACAACCACGTTATAGCATTTTGACGCTCATTTGTATTTAAAGGCTGCTCAGCGCAGCTGACTTTGCGCGCACTGCTGCTTATGGCTTAGAGGGAACATTGGTGGCACCTAATCACAATCTAGAACGAATCCCATTTTTGATTTTTGAAAACGCATTTTCGATAGGATTCAGCATATAAGAATAAGGCGCAAGAAATTTAAAATTATAATTAAATTCTGATGTAATTCTTTGAATGTCTGCTCGTTTATGCACTCTTGCATTATCTAAAATTAAGCATACATTTTTAAGGCGAAGCACGTCTCTTAGATGAATGCATAGCTCATTAATATAGCCAGAGAAAATATCTGCATTGACAATGGAATGCGAGATTGTTTTACAATATAACATCCCACTAAGGGACATGCTTACAATTAGCGAAATTGAACGTCCCCGAATAGTTGGGATTTGTACATTGCTGCGAGTTCCTTTTTTAGATCTTGAGTAAGATCTTTTAAGATGCAAATTGAATGAAGACTCATCAATGAATATTGCATTGGACATTTAATTATTGAAATAGTTATTGAACCAGAGAGCATATTCTTTTCGTGTCGAGATTTTTTCTGGCATATTAACTCTATCCAATTCTCGATGAGACAATTTCATAGTTATTTTTAAATTTTTAAGGCTCTATTGATTGTCGGAATCGAAAGCATACATTTTTAAGGCGAAGCACGTCTCTTAGATGAATGCATAGCTCATTAATATAGCCAGAGAAAATATCTGCATTGACAATGGAATGCGAGATTGTTTTACAATATAACATCCCACTAAGGGACATGCTTACAATTAGCGAAATTGAACGTCCCCGAATAGTTGGGATTTGTACATTGCTGCGAGTTCCTTTTTTAGATCTTGAGTAAGATCTTTTAAGATGCAAATTGAATGAAGACTCATCAATGAATATTGCATTGGACATTTAATTATTGAAATAGTTATTGAACCAGAGAGCATATTCTTTTCGTGTCGAGATTTTTTCTGGCATATTAACTCTATCCAATTCTCGATGAGACAATTTCATAGTTATTTTTAAATTTTTAAGGCTCTATTGATTGTCGGAATCGAAATGGAAGAACCATTGCCTTCCACCTACTTTAATCTCTTTTAATGTAAATTGAGGATTGATGGAGACGATGTTATTAATTTTTACTTGTATTCTTTCCGTAAGAACTGTTTTCTTACTTCCAGCCCTTTTAGTATGAACGATCACTGACTTCTTATGAAAATTTCTAACAACTGAACGTGCGGAACTATGATTAATTTTTAACAGTTCTTCTGCCTCTTTTGTTGTTTTTCCTTGTTCCTGAACCATATATATATTAAATTCTTCCGGGTCTCGTTTAAAAGTTTACTATATTTAACTCTTGGTCTTGAACTATTTTCTAAATTGCTTTTGGCTTCGGATATATTATTAACAACCATTGGTGTATTTTATTAATTTATAAATTATAAGCGCTGAACAGTATATGTACTTTTATCAATTCGTATAAAATATTTAAGATTTGAAATGTTGAAATTGACTGATAAAATGTTGAAATTGAATGATAAATGGTATATATAAGATTTTTATTATTAATAGCTAATGACTAATGCCACGGCGAATTTATACTTGCAATCTTTCCTCCTAGTTCTTTGTCATATCTACGGTAAAAGTTACCACACCTCACATCCATCACATAGTTGAAACAGTACAATGCGGCAGTGTATTGCTATGGGTTTAAAACTATCCATAATTACACATAGATTGGACGAGCTATTAATTATCTTTGATTGGACGAATGTGGAGGAAAGGTACAGAGGGATGTTCCTTTAGTACAGGCATTCTTATGACCTCTATACACACGCACACATATCCACTCGTATTGTGCCGTAATTGGGGAATTCGCAGATTGATGTGTGAAGACAGAAGTTTGCTTCATTAATCAAGTACCATCCTACTGATGAGAGTGATTCAAGTTCTTATTCTCTATTACTACGATGCCCCACAAGCACGGTCTTGCCAACATGGAAAAGTACAAGGACATATAAACTAGCAATCCAGTGAGATTTCAGCAAACTGCCAGCAAATGATGTGTGCCTTTATAAGAATCTTTACTAGCAGAAAAATCCAAATACCCCCAAATGGCAACTTGTTTTACGATATCAGTCTTACATCCAAAATTAAAAGAAATAAATAGCGCAGGTAGGAATTTTCTATTGAAATAGCCTCATTTTGGAAGAACAAATTAAATTTGCCAAGCGTATCAGATCAAGTGATAAGACAAAGATTGACAAGGTATTAAAGGTTTATGATGAATGTGTCAAAAAGTATAAATGATGCATTTAATGAACTTTTTGATGTAACGAAATGACGGTGAATGGCTATGCACAGAAGACAAACTACTACTATATTCAATTAAAAGCAATTGAGGAAAACATTAAAATAAGAAACTATTCATTCTTCAAAACGAAAAAAATACAGGGTAGTTACCGATTACGGTGGTAATATGACAACTGTAGGATCATTTATTTTATTTAATATTTATTATTATTATTATTATTATTATTATTATTATTATTATTATTATTATTATTATTATTATTATTATTATTATTATTATTAATTTTGTTGTTATACAACTAATATAAGTTGAAAATTCAAAATACAACACATTACTTCAAAAATTTTGCCATGTTTCAAAACCACGATTTTGTCTGCATTTTGAATAGTACTCAAACGATGAGCTATTATTACAACCGTTCGACCTATTATATAATAAAAATAGAATACAAATTTAGATAAAATATAATAATAGCAACAATTCCAATACCTCAGTACAGACTTCACTGGAAAATAATAAGCCAAGCAATAGTGTAATTTAATATCATGATTAAAAATTGACATAATGTGATGTTTAATGTTAAACAGCTAATAAATGCCAAAGACTTTGTTGTAAATTTTATTTTGTAAAAATTTTCGATGATGAAATCACCCTTTCCAATGTACTTCAAAACTTAACTGCAGTGTTTTAATGTGTGCTTCTGTTTTCTTTAAAATTCATTCATGCATTTTTATTGGATATCAATCAATTTTTAACAATGAATGTATTTTAAAATGTTTTCATTTTCATTTCGTGAACGTAAATAAAAGTTCAAATTAATTATCACTTTTTAAAATTTATTAGTAAGATGATATCTCACTAGCCCCATTAGGAATTTCCAAACTTTCAGCTTTTTATGATTAAATTATTGAGTTTTGGTTTAAAAGAAAACATTTTTTTTAAATTTGTTTTAATGAAACGAAATATTTTCTTCCAGTACAAATGTCAATAAGAAGAAAATTTTGCTCATTCTCAGTGAAGAATCAGTGTCAATGTGAAGCTGATTCTGCCTCAGATTTTCCCCGTGAAATTAATGTTAAATTGTATTTTTTAAGAAATTTAGAATTGTGAAATATTGTGAATTATCACATTCTATGAAATATTTAAAATATTTCAATATTATATTTATGTGACGTCATTATTAGAAGACTCGTTCATGGAATTGCGAATAAAAATTTCCCGGTATCGAATTTAAAATTATTAAAGAGTCAGATGCAGCTAACAAGATCTTGTCCAAACAAGAACTTCGAGATCGAAAAACAACTCAAAGTCTTTGAGAATTCAAAGGGAACTATAAGTTAATGGAATAAAATGGGGATCCACAACCAAGCAATGATTTTGAAATTCAAACTATATGCCTATTCACATTCTACACGTGATGATTTCCAATAACTCAAATATAAATTAATTGACAAATATTGATAACTTACATGTTAATGCAAGCCATTAGCATATTTCCCAAATGGAAAGAAAAAATGAAAAAAAGCAAGGGATATTCTACCAGAGATATTTTCACCTGTTTTCAGGGAATAATAACATCTAATTATAAAAAATCAATATTATAGAAGCACAAGCTTATCTGTGTGTTGAATTTTAATGTTTCACGATTAATAACAGTTATTATAGAAATTGAAAAAGTGGTAAAAAAAATCTTGAGCATACAAACAAAACATATAGTAAAAAATGCATGTAAACTTTTGATGTGTAGAAATGTTTTATGAAATAATTATTGGAAAAAATGATGGAAAAGATTTTTAATTAGAACTCAGATAACTCTACTTTGAGTTGTCTAGAAAATGAAATTCGAAAGATTTATTTTAGTTTTAATAATTTTTCACATCATTTTAGATATTTCTGAAATTTTGGTTAAAACTTGGTCATTTTGCGAAGATGAATGAAGTAGGATTTATTCTTTAATTTAAAATTAATTTAAAGTTTTCACAGTATTTCAGATATTTCTGAAATAATTGACCCAGAATTTTCTACAGTTGTATCAAAAGTTTGGAAAAAAACTAGTAAATCGTAATAAATTATAATATAAAAGTAATATTTAAGAGCTTGAATAATAATCTTTTAATGTTTATAAAATCCAAAAATTGAAACCTTAAAAATATAAATTTTCTCGACGGTATTTCCAAGGTCTAAAATGGTTTCTAAAAATTCATAAATTTAAAAAATAAAAGCAGTAGATCAGTGC
>CAUHTR010008135.1:0-61613 GCA_959609185.1 Schmidtea polychroa | reverse complement strand
AATTTAAAAAATAAAAGCATAGATCAGTGCTACTCATCATTTTATGCTCTATGTTCCCAATAATAGAGTTTTAAATTATTTTCAATTTTGCTTATAGATCTTGGTTAGATCTTCAGTGTTAAGAAATTGTTTCTATCAAAATATACATAAAATACGACGTATATACTTAAGAAAAATTATGATTTATCAAATTTTAAAAATCCATTAATTTCGAAATTGCCCCAACTAAAAGTCAAATTGCCCCAACTGGGACCCCAGATAAGAAGTACTAACATAGATAATGATTACACACAAACCTGTATTATAAATGTTATTATTCCGTGCAAACGGGTGTATAAAAGAGTTAATTCCATGAAACATTAAAATTTAACACACGTGTAAGTTTGAGTGTTACGATAATATAAATTTATTGATTTGTTTTATATTCTAAGTTCTTATTCCGCGCAAACTGTGGTATACTTATCCTCTAATTTAATGTCAGATTTGACAAAAACACAAATTTTTTACTGACACGTTTTATTTATATATTATTGGAGCTCTACAAATTAAAGTCATCTAGCCTCTTATCAATTGCACTTTCGTGCATTGATTAAATCAGTAAAAGATGATTTGCACTTTAGACAATAAAAATCAGAGTTTACAAAATAAAGGCGAAAAATTAAAATTAGCTGACCTTTCATGACATTTTTCAAAGCTTTCTGTACAAGAATTTCCGATTTACTATCTAATGCGCTAGTAGCTTCATCTAATATCAAAATATTTGGGTTTTTTAAGATAGCTCGAGCAATAGCAATTCTTTGCCTTTGACCTCCACTAAGGGCTTCACCGCCACGCTCACCTACTAATGTATCATAGCCGTCTTGAAAACCGACAATAAATTCGTGAGCCTGTGCCTGCTTTGCTGCTTCAATAATCTAAGATTGTAAAATATTCCAATGTGATTCCAAGGTCCAAAAAACATTTCAGATTGAAAAAATTATGGTCGTAATTTTGAAATTTCAATTCATATAAAAACAATATCTAGCAATTTAACTTTTAATTTAATATTTCAATTTATAACTGGTCTTAATATTATATTTATTAGAAATAAAGAATATAATAATAATTGTTATGAATAATGTTTTCGATGATATATGCGTGCATTTGTATGTATAAGTATGATTTGTAATTAAATGTTTGTATGTAGTTATACCAGTGCAGGATTTACATATAGACTACACAGACTATAGTCTAGGGCCCTTGCTTTCTTAGGGCCCCAAAAAGTGTCCGAATGAGAAATTGTCATGTCGACTTAAATATACTGCAGCATTATTTTTCCCACTGCCGCATGTCTGAAACGTCATCATCCAATTCTTTTAGGACGTCAATTCGAAGAACAAAGGCAAAGCGCTATTGTGCCTAGGGTTTGTTTAGCCATAATTATGACAACCGAGATTACTGATAAATTTCGACAGCTTCTGAATTTAGAACAATGACTCAAGATAAATTATGTTCCCTCAGTCTCATGTGTATAGAAAGTGACAAACTACGCAGTTTATCATTCGATGATGTCCTCAGTGACTTTGCTCAGCCAAAGGCAAGAAAGAAAATATTTTAGTTTAATATAATTCCTTAATTATCATAGCATGTTTTAAGAGATTAGATTAATTGTTTGTAAACTGTTTTTTTTAAAGATCTTTTGCTTCTTTTTATCAGAGTTTGCATTTTTAAGTTTGTTATGAATAAAAATGATTCTAAATTAAAGATTTATTATTTCACTATCTATACTTCTTAATTGAATTTCAGTTTATCCTTCTAGGTATCCGAAAATCATATTTGGCGCTTTGATTCATAGTTTTCGTATTAGATAGATTTACGGATCGTTGGAGAAAAATTTAGGACAGATGATTATTGCTTTCTCTTTTGTCTAAAAAGTTTATAAGCCGTCTGAGAACAATTTAGGACGAAAAATTAATACTCTCTTCTTAATTAGTTTTCAACTTTCTTATTATGAATTCTGGATAATTGAATTTTTTAAAGCTTCACGACTTATTAGTAATCTGATAATTAATTATCCTAATGTTTCTTTTGATCCTTTGACTTGTTTCTGTTCGCTTGAATTTTGTTATATTTCTCGGTTATTTGAATTTTATCTTCTTCGGTTCTATATCCTTTTATTTTTCCGTTTCACAAATTTAATCTCTCGAGAAAATTCTATTTCGTTGTATTATTTATTTTTTATTGATTTTTTTATTTTGTGTTCAATTTTCTAGTTTTTTTTTTAATTTTTTTTACACGTAACACGTCACGATTAAAACCACAACCCATATTAAATTGTAATAAACAATCAAAAAAAATATTATATAACAATACATAATAATAATAATAATAATAATAATAATAATAATAATAATAATAATAATAATAATAATAATAATAATAATAATAATAATAAAAATAATAAAAATAATAATAATAATTAATCAAGTAAACAAAATCTATAAATGTAAACTAAATAAACAATTTATTTACTGATTGAAAACGAATATCAAAACGAATAACTTTTAACTAAAGTAATAAACCTTTTTAATTAGTAGGTCAATTATTGAAATATGAAAATATTGTAGGGGTTTAATGAAATACCGGTTTAAAAATAATGATTTATTTTCACTTGATATCTGACTGCTCGTGTTCAAGCTATTCAATAAGAGCTTTCAGAAATAAATTAGTTCATTATCAGTATCATGTTTTGACAAGATCCGATTTATTTAAAATACAATTGTACCATAAATTTATAATCCACAGCAGCTTTTATGCTTATTACGAACCAGTGGGTAATATATATGGTTTGGAGTTTGATGATTATTTTGCTAGTTAGAAACTTTGGTATGATAGGTTGCTTCTTTTTACTTTGTTATCTTTACATGGTAAGGTTTATTTTATTTCAATGAATTCTTTTTACACCACTTTATTGGTGTTAATATTGTTTCAATCACAAAATATAGCGATCAATTTGTATGTTTATATCATTTGTATCCGCAATTTCATTCTGTAACCCATAACTATGATGCCTTCTGTTTCATTAACTATTTAGATTTGTTTGACTGTTATGATAAAATTATGAATCTTCATTTTTTCTTTTTTAGTTTTTGTTATCGATTAGGTTCAAATTAAATTCCGTTTTAGATTTTATCCTAGTGTTAACACGTCTTGTTTGAACAGATAATGAACGGATACACTATATAAGACACGTGAATCCGATAAAAATTACTCACAGTTTACTTATTTTGATAAGATTAATAATTGATTCTCATGCAAGACCAATCTTTTTGTTCTTTCTTATTGTAGTTCCCAGTAATAGATCAGAAAGAACATGAAGTCAAAGATCAGATTGCATGAATAAAGATTATTGTCCTGGTTAATTATTAGGGTTAGAATTATTATTATTGGTAAATTTTATTTTTGTCTAAGAGACTACACAATATTATTATATTAAATACTAAGGACTATTTTATAATTTTACTCTTAAACCAATATTAAGAGCATCAACTACTTAATGTATTTCTATGTTGGGGAGTCAGACCGCCTAGCGTAAACCTTCATTATAAATGCCCATTTCGGCACTTTATAGATAATTCAAAAACTTTAGTAGTCATCTATTCCAAAACAGTGGCAATATAAACTGAGGCCCAAGTTCCGATTATTTCTGTGAAATTAACTTTGACTAATTTATGATGAATGTTGCCAAAAATCCAAATATTTAAACAACAAAATGTTTTTTAATTAAAAACAATTTAATATTAAATTTAAATATATTGGGTTGAGTAAAGAGTAATTTCATTTTTTGGCGATAGATGGCAAAAAAGAGCGAGATTTGCATATAAACGTCAGTTGTATTGTAAAACCTCCATATGTTATTAACCATTTACAAGCTCTTTGTTACCTGAGTCTTTACGATATTTCGATACCTCACAAGTTAACTGAAAAGAACTTATGATTTGTTGCTCAACAGAAATGAAAAATTGCCGTTTCTCAAACACATGATAACAGGTGATGAAAAGTGGGTTGTTTATCATACTGTAGAACGCAAACAACACCAAAGAAAAATATTCAAAAAAGGTCATGTTGTGTATATTACGAATTGCTTCCTCCGAATGAAACTATCAATACCGGGTATTATTGGTAGTAATACTAAAACTTTTGTAAAATAAAATTTATGAAAAGTAATTTTGGCGCCCCAGAAATCGTGCGCCTAGAGCAAATACCCCGCTTGGCCGGCCCTAGTTACGCCATTGATTAATGCCATTAAATACTGCTCCTAACTGGACTCTTTAAAGGCAGAAATCAGTGAAAAGCACCCAAATCTAGCAAATCGCTCTGGAGTGATTTCACATCAAGATAACGCTAGACCTCATGTCTTTTTAGCGATCCGGAAAAAATTAGTGCAGTTTGGCTGGAATTTTCTGCTTCATCCACCTTATTCCCTCGACCTAGCATCTTCTGATATTCATTTATTTCGATCTTTGCTAAATTATTTAAATTGCAAAACTTCCACATCTAGGGGAGTATGTAATAAAATGCACCTTGAACAACTTTTTGCAGAAAAACCAAAAAATTCTGTTAAAATGGAATTTTTAATTTACCTACAAGATGGCAGAAAGTAATTGTATATATAATTTAATAATATATAATAATATATAATTTAATAATATATAATAATATATAATTTAATAAAATAACTTTATTAAATTTTATTTCAGTTTTTTTACTCAAAAATACAAAATTACTTTACTAAAACCAATAAATTAATTTTTCTAAACATTGTTATAAATAATAGTTGTATTTTATTATAAATAGAATTAAATTTGAATTGCATGGATTTATTAATTTTTCAAATTATAATTTCAATAATTAATATGAATATTAAAACTTGAAATTCAATCGATAATATATTTTTTTAAAAGAAATTTTACTTTTTTTACTCCATAAAAAAAACTTTGTGTATCGTTTGAAGTAGAGAAATTATAGTTTACGATAATTCTATCGATACATTGATTTGATATTTCCTTAAAACTTTCCTAAAAACTAACAAATTAATCAATAATTTTACTTTGGCCTCTGATAAAAATTTATTCCATAATAGATTGACGATCAACGTATTATAGTAAACTGTTATTTGTTATAGAATATTGTAGAAATCTCTCAATATGTTAATAAATTACAAATTGATTATTACAGGAAAGAAAATATCTTTATCTGTTTAAAAATGTTAATTAACACACCTCTTCCTCTGTCGCATTGATTTTTCCATAACGAATATTTTCTCGAATAGTTTTTGCAAATAGTTGCGGCTGTTGACTGACAACACCCACTTTTATAGATCTCAGATCAGAGACTGGTATTTCTTGAATATTAATTCCATTTATTAGAATTTCTCCTGATATCGGATCATAAAAGCGTTGAATCAAGCTTGCAATAGTTGATTTGCCTGATTTGTAAAGAATAAGAAAAAATGTTACTTTAAATGAACTATTTATATGTGGTTAAAGGAATTAAAATGCATTTCAATTGAGAATACAGTAATAAATATTATTATTAATTTCATTGCAAACTGGGTCAAACATGAAACATTATCTAAACTAATTTTATTCACTTTTAGATGTGATTTTATATAAATTGAAAAACATTAAATATATTAACATTGGTATATAGAGGGTGCCTTTCCCCGGGAAACGGGAACAGAAAAAAACCGTGAAAACTCATTCTGGAGAAAAGTTATAACTTTAATATAACAAAGGCATGTTTTTAACTAAAGTTTTAAAATAATATTCTATCCAATAAATAAATACATATTAATTGTATCTTTTTAAATTTATTGGTTTAAAAAATAAGTTTTTAAAAAACAAAGACAATCAAGCGAGTGGTTGCTTAACGAAGTTCTTTTTGTTGTACAAAAATTTGATGACGCCGAGAATACCCTTTCACTTTCGACCGAGCTGGGCTGTATCGTCATTAATGCATCCAACAAATATTGCAAATTTTTTGTTATATTTATGTACAACCGTATATTTGAAATTCTTGTTTTAAATTTTTTGTTCGAGTACCTGTAAATCTTCACACCTTTTAGTTTTTAATGCTGCATTTATGGTTCCATTTAGGCTTTCATTTATATCTAGAACTAAATAGTTTTGAGCTGCAGATGAATCTTCCTCACAAAGTATATCGTCATCAACACCAGCGCATTGATTCTCTTTTACGAATAACCGTATAAATATTTTGTTAGCATAGTGAATAATTGTAGCCATTGATGATGAAGGCAAGTCCATTGTAGATTGTAAATCTAGTGTTTGAAGATACTTAATCAAAGTTACAAGGTGTTGATTTCTCCGTTCTCTAATACGAATTATTAGAACGTCGAACAACTCTTTTGAGTTATTATTGTTGTTTCCACGCAAAGAATAAAATAAACTGTTATTTAAAGTTTTAAAGAAAATTTTTTACAAATTAAAATATTGAATAATAAATATATAAACAATTACAATACGTATTCGTTGCTTGTTAATTATGATTTTTTCGTAATGATGTTAACATATGATTAGTAGAATTTATTCTAAAATAGATTTTTTAATAAAATTTGTATATACATATATTTATAAATATTGTATTGAGATAAAAATACTAAAATCTTATATATAGCAGTTTTATGTGTTGATAAATTAATTCCCGGGAGACACCCTCTAGTTGTATATATTAATGCTTTTCAAACAATAAATTCCTGGAAAGATTTCCTATGCTCAATAAATAAAACAATCTGTTACTAAGTCAAGTATTGAAAGTAAAACAATTTTTTATATACCTATTCTATACAGAACTTCAGTATCAGGTGATAGTCCTATAAAGCATTCTCTTAGAAAAGTCGTTTAGTGATAAACCAGTCGAAACTAAGAAACTTCTCATAGTTTTTGAAAATGATATATAATATATTCCTTCGTGCTACTGGAAGCTTAATAACTTTGTCCGAATTTAGCGGATAGCATAGAAAAGAAAATGTAATAATAAAATAATAAACGATTAAAAGAAAAGGGTATAAAAATATTTATGATACATTTCAGGATAAGAATTCAGTAGAAATTTTGAAATCTAATAAATGATATGAAGTTACTGAAACAATCTCAACAATACTCATGCTGTAGTATGAACTCTTTAGAAAGGAATTATTTATTAGTTTGTTAATAGTAAATTATATGATAAGTCTTCCCTGTGAAATTTTTACTCAATAAATCTTTCGTAATTTGTTTAAAATTTAATTGATGCTGCTACCTAGAAACCATGATTTCCTTTTGTAATAGATTTTTTAGTAAAATCCCTTATTTTTTAGTCACTTTTGATCTGTTTTTGCAAGTTTATTTATTTTATTATACTCAACAGTATTTAGCAAGTTCTGTTTTTTTCTGTACAGCAAAATCTTTAATGTGATTCATGATGGATGTATCACTTTTTGGCATTTCATAACCACGATATTGAACAAATCCCTTTATAACTGAAGAATTTTTAATAGCATGTATGGAAAATCCATCCACAGCAGCACATTTTGCTAAAATTTCCCCCAAAGAGTCTCGATTCAGGTAATTGAATAAATTACCTTGTTCAGTTCTAGTTTTTTGATGCAAGTCCGGAAGTCTTCTGGACCATTTCGTTTTTTTATTAATAAATATATCGTGTCTTATTAAGTGGTTGATCAATGCGGTTAGGGTTGATCCTTTACAGGAGATAATATTCCCACACTTCAAACATTTTGCGTCTTCATAATTTTTTTTTTTACTAAAAAAAATTCCAGACTTCAGATTTTTTATTTGAGTTCTTGGTTGACATGGCTATTTTAGACAATTAAATTGTAACTACCCTACACGTAACCTCACAAAATATAATAAACTTACCATCAATTTGTAGAATAAATTTATCTTCAAAATTAAATATGAAAAAGGATAACCAATACTATTTTATTTGCAAAGCCTACTATTTTATTTAAATTTATCATGTTTAAATAATAACCGAGTATTAATGGTGAAAAAACCGAGTTTCCGAGTAATATATAAAACAGAGAAGTAACCGAGTACTCGATAACCGAGTATGGAAACTCTACTCAACACAAATTTTCAGGATTGCCTTTTTCAAGTATTATTATCGATATGAAATAAATCTGCCAATGAATTAATTATTAGAAAGCGTGACTCAAATATATTACGTTTCACATTATATATTTCGGCTATCCCACTATCATGTATGTAATAGAGTTGAATCAGCAATATTGTATATATATATATATATATATATATATATATATATATATATATATATATATATGTGTCAGAAGATGTAACCTTAGTAATTTTATGGATATTTTGAAAATTAATATTTAAATAACTCGAAGAAATTATCGGTCAAGTTTAATCATGGTCATTTTTGACCTAAACAATTCTAATCAAAAATTAATATTCTTTCAGGAAATTAACAAAAATAATTAATGATCAATCAATATTAATAATAATAAATAAATAGATAGCAATTATAATTAATAAATTAATATTAATTCCAATATTAATGATAATGAATCAATTATAAATCATTGTTTGTTTTAATAATAATGACAATAATTTAATTGAAAATTTAAATTACCTGCACCAGATTCGCCACATAAAGCAACTATAGATCCTTCGGGAATATACAAAGAAAAATTTTCTAAAACTTTTTGGTCATTTCTTGTAGGATAGACAAACGAAATATTTCGAAATTCGATAGATTCCGGTTTCCTATCCCGATCAAGATCGTTTAATTTTGAAATTCTACTTTTTTGTAAATCTTGAAGTATTGGAGAAGTAGCACAAGTAGTTAAAGCCAAAAACTTGATATAAATTATTACATGATTTTATAACAACAAATGAACCTCGGCTATTCTAACTCCTGAAGCATTAGCTTTGATTAGGTGGCCAAACAGAGTTGACAACGTAGATAATGATTTTTGAATAGTTTGAGATGCCACAAGGAAAGACATTAAATCACCAGGGGTCAAATTCCCATTATTCATCATATAGCCACCGGTAAACAAAATTCCGAGAACAATTCCTAAATATATAAATTCAGATTCACTATACAATATGATATTTATATATTTAGGAATTATCTACTTAAACTCAATATAGAAATCATAATATTATATTTATATTAACTATATATTCTTTGGGCTTCGATAAACATTATATAACTGATACTTGCAACATATTGAAACAATAAATAAATAATTAATTTGTAACATACTGAATTTAATCTTATGAGATTTAAAATTATTGTTTAATTTTTTATTTAAAAACAATGTCATATATCAATTTGATATTATCAAAGTGGTTGTTTAAATATTGGAATTAGACATTTGAACCCATAACTCTCTTTTTACATGCTAATCAAGACTGTGGTACTGAAATCATTGAATTATCATGATAACAATCAAGGTACAATTGATGTTTTAAGTCGGTATTTATTAAAATATTTTCAAAAAACATCAATACTATGTAATTCCCATCACGTGGACCATGAATTGGAAATGAATATTTTGCAAAACATTTTTTTTCAAATTAAATTTTTTATTGGTCCTGGATGTGAGAAAAGTAATAACTCAAGGAGTGTTAAGCGTCACTGCATTAGAAATTTTAAATTAGTAAATTTAAGAAATTTAAGAGATCTTGAAAATGTTATGATGCATATTTAAAAATTTAAATATAAAAAACCCTTATAATAAATTTTACATTACAATAATAAGTATTTTAAGCAGTGTTTCGAACCCGAACCCGAACCCGAACCCAAAACCCGCTCCGGTTCAAACAAATTTGTGAACCCGAACCGATCCCGAACCCATTCAAAAACCGGGTTCAGGTTCAATAAAAAAAACATTTTTTTAATTTTTTTTAATTTTTTTTGAGAAATTTTTTATTCCTGAATAACAAAAAAAATGAAAAAATGTATTTTTTTCTAAGAAACATTTTTCTTATTTTTTGTTTGTTTCTCAGAACATGAATGTTCCGTAAATCGTGCGTGAATGAACATGAACAAATTTACATTTGGTTTTGTTACAAACTTTTGTATTGATTACATCGTCGCGATTTATGTATATTATTTTTATCATTTTCATCTAGTGTTCATCAAATCTAGATTGTTGTTATAGTGATTGTATTATTTTCTCCATTTTCAAATTAAATTTAAAAATCAGAAAGAAAAATTATTCCAATTTCAACAGTCAAAGAAATTTGTAGCCTGATTATTATACTATTATTTAAAAAGTGTGTAATATTTAAAAAAGTGTGATGCTAAATAAATTAATTAATTGAAAATAAATATTAAAAAATTAAAAATACTGTATTACAGAAAAAACTTGGATAAAACATTAAGGTAACTATAACTAACTACAACTTATGTATGCATTTGTTTTATTCCAGCGCGCTTTTTTAATTAATTTTTTTTTTAACTTGCGAATATATTTCTTCGAATATATGTTTGTGGGAACTTTTTTAACATAAATTTAGGTGATTAAATTTTTGTAGTAATTAATTAAAAATTTTCCATTTTACGGTTTTTATTTTTAATTATAAATTATATTAAAAAAAATTTTTGTCCTTCAGATATCAGCAAACCATGTAAAAAAATTTTTCGAATATGATTCTATCAAAGACCAGTCAATATGTACAAAATGCTCTTTTTCTATGAAAGGTAAACATACTGCAAATCTGGGTCGCCATATCAAACGGAAACATCCTGATGAATATCGAAATATAACTGAAGAGTCTACATCACAAACCACCAAAAAGTTTAAACTTCAGGATACAAATTCAGTTTCCATTGAAAATTATTTCAATTTGATTAAAATTAATATGTCATCAAAATATTTCACTGATGCCTGCATAAAATTAGTTACCGTTAATGGGCGCCCGTTTACTATTTTCAAAGATTCTGGCATGCGTGATATAATAGAACCGATAATGAAATCATTAAAACTGGCTGTAAATTCTGAAAATATTAAGGATTTAGTAAATAATAAGGCTATTGAAATGAAAAATTTGATTAAAGGCGAGTTGAAAAAAAAATTAATATCTGTAAAAATTGATTCAGCATCCCGGCTTGGTAGAAGCGTAATTGGCATAAATATTCAGTTCATTAACAATGGAAAAATTAATTTGAGAACTTTAGCCATGCATGAGGTTGACGATCGTCAAACAGCTAATTACATAAAAAATGTGATAATTGAAGTAATCCAATCTTACGATATACAATTAAGCCAAGTTTATTCAGTTACTTCAGATAATGGTAGAAACATGCTTAAAGCGGCTGAGCTGTTAAGAGATGAGTTTCAAGAAGTTTCTGACCTTGAAGAAGTAGAAGATGAAGATGAGGAATTAATAGTTGAGAATGAAGAAGAAGGTCTGGAAATGTTGTCTAATTTATATGGTAATATTATTCATTTTAGGTGCGTAGCCCATACTGCTCAATTAGCAGTTTATGACACTACTAGTAACTCTTCAGTAAAAAAAAAGATTGCCACATGCAGAGATATTTCCAAAAAGTTGAGGACACCTAATAGAGCTTCATTAGCTAAAAAGTTGGGCTTAAAGAAAGCTATGTTGGATTGTCCAACTCGGTGGAATTCCACCTTCGATATGCTCAAACGCTTGTTGGATTATAAAACTTTTTGTTTAGATGTAGTAGATCCTGATCTAAGCATGAATGAAAATATGTGGCAATTTATTTCAGATTTTGTTGAAATTTTAGAGCCAGTTAAAAAGTTAACTTTGCAGTTACAAAATGAGCAGATGAATTTAGGAGATTTTTATGGGCTGTGGTTGAAGTTTAAATTAGATTTACAAAAAATCACGAATAAAAAATTAGGTGCAGATTTATATTCAAATATTATTAAACGAGAAAAATCATTTATAGATAATGAACTTTTAAACGCCGCCATATATTTAGATCCTAGATTCAAATTGATGCTTAATGATGATAATACAACCAAAGCTCAAAATCACATTTTATCCACAATAAGAAAATTAAAAGATTTACATCTGGAAACTGAAAATAAAGCACGAACTAGCGAAACTACTATCACTTCCAATTTAATCTCTAGTTCCTCAGATGAAGAAGCAGACATGCTGGAAGAAATGCTAAAGAACAAAGAAAAAAATTCTATATCAGCTGCAGCATCAATGCCGAAAAAATTTTAACAAATCCAATGCTTGTATGGCTTTCAAAACCGAAATCGATATTTATGAAAGCTATCCCAGGCTTCCTAAAGACAAAAATATTTTAGAATTCTGGGAGCAAAAAAAAATGGAAACACCATTACTTTATGAAGCTGCTCAGATTGTATTTGCTGTTCCTGCTACACAAGTCAGCGTCGAGAGGGCATTTTCTGCGCTGAAACTAATTTTAGCTCCACAAAGAATACATTTAAGTGTTGATTCTTTAAGAAACATTTTATTTGTTAGACTTAATGAAAATTTTTTCCAAAAATAAATTAAATAATATTATATAATACTTTAATACTGATATATATTTCTATATATTCAAAATAAAATATTAATTAAAAATTTCGCTTTTTTTAATTTGAACCTGAACCCAAACCCGAACCGAACCCGAACCCATTAAATTTTATTCCATTGAACCCGAACCCGAACCCGAACCCATAATTTTCGGGGTTCGAAACACTGATTTTAAGTACATTGAAATTTGAAAAATCATTTAAAAAGAGAAGAATTTAATTGTAATTTTGTAAAATAAGATTTATAAAAATGGATGATAAAATAATTATTTATTGTTACGCCCTGTAGCTGTTGGGAATTTGTGTACAAATTCCTACTAGGAAAATTGAAAAGTTAGTAAAAACCAAAAACTACCATTTATCGCTAAATTTGACAATCCCTGAAATATTCCTATACCAATTCCGAGTACTGAATGCAATTTTCCAGCTTCATTTACTTCTAAGGAAAAGTTTCTAGATAATTCAATTTGGTAATGCCTTTATTTTTATATTAGATATACTCAATTTCCATATCTTCCATTGCAAAACTTTTCACAGTTCTGATATTGATAATACTTTCATTGGCTGCATCTGCAGCTTTGGAGTTCTGATTTACGAAATTCATTTGAATAATTACATACATTTTTGTTGTTTAAATCTAACTTGCATTTGTGCCTCTCGACTTAGAGCACGTAACATTCTGCCCATAACACTACCTATAAGCACGAGGCATGGAATTGCAATAATAACAATTGTAGTTAATTCTTTGGACACGATTACTAATGTTATTGTAGAGCCAATAATCTAGATAAAATCAAAAAAATCGAAAAGCTAAAAAAATATTAAAAAAACAAAAAAGAATAAATAAATTTAATTCGATGCGTTAAATGTTTCAAATATTAATAATTAATTGAAATAAACTCACGGTTATAAATCCTCTTAATCCCTGAGATATGCATTGTTTGAAAGAACTCTTAAAATCTTGTACATCGGCAGTAATCCTAAATAGATGACTTTATTCAAGAAAATTACTCTAATTATCATTATAAAACATACAACAATGTTTTCTGAATAAAAACAATTAAATAAAAAACATCGTGAGTATAACCAAAATTTCTTTCATTTTTAAGTATCAAGGTTGTTTTATTTAAATTAAAAGTTCCTTTTTTTATTTTTCTTTATTTCTAAATTTTTTCGATATAAATGTCTAAAAATTTACACTGAAAACTTTCTATCGTTAAAATGCATATCTTTTACCATGATATGAAACAGGATAATAATACAGATATAGCTCGTAATAATAATAATTAATAATAATAATAATAATAATAATAATAATAATAATAATAATAATAATAATAATAATAATAATAATAATAATAATAATAATAATAATATTAATAATAATAATAATAATAATAATAATAATAATAATAATAATAATATTAATAATAATAATAATAATAATAATAATAATAATAATAATAATAATAATAATAATAATAATAATAATAATAATAATAATAATAATAATAATAATAATAATAATAAAGTGATAATTTCAGCCTTTTGCTGCAAATAATGTATTTAATGAAAAAAATTTCGACTATAAGATAGTCCTTGTCAATTTCTTGGAATCTAACAATTTTCTTCCCGAACATACATTTCTATCTTTCTTTTATTTCTTTTTTATTACTTCTCATTGGTTATATATAATATAATATAATGATATACTTTCTTTTTCTGAATTTTTAAAAATTTTATTTAAAATTAAAATAAATATCATTTAAAACTCAAAATGACACCAACTAAAATTTTGAAATTTTGAAAAGCTTCTATAATTAGTCCCTAGAATAAAATATTTCAAAATATTTATAAAATAAAGCCTCAAATAACTATTTATATAAGCGATTTAAATATTTCAATAATGTGTCAGTTTTTATTTTTAAATCCAATCTTTTGAAAGTATATTTCCTAAAATTTTCTTTTTTATTTTAATTATTACTTTTTAATTTATTATATTTTTCATATATTGTCAGTTATTCTCAAGGTCAATGACAACAGATCAAATTGATGATTTCATTGATTTTTTCTTTAGTGTTGATTTTGCCCGTCTGTTTATAATGAGAATTGCTTCTTTGAATCTGACATTTTTTTTGGATGTTTCCATTGACTATGATTTCGATTGAAATATTTTTTCTTTCCTTTGTTGGTTGACATTGTTGGAGATGTCTGTTTATCGAGGATTTCCCACCAGGATCTAGATGTTCTTTAACTCTTTGGTGCAAAGTCCTGAGTGTACCTCCAATGTATATTTCCTTGCATACATTGCACGTGATGCAATAGACGATGTTTTTTTTAAAGCACATATCTTTCGGTGCCTGGCAGTTTTCCATTGTGCAATTGTTTTCTCTATTTGTGTTGTTTGCCAGAGCTTTTCTCAATGTCCAGGATTGATGTACTATCCGAATTGGAAAGACCGGCACGTTTAAGTTCTTTCGGGATCTTGAAGTTGAATATGTCACTGATGAATGAGATATTAATATAGAAATATTTCTTCTTCTTTTGTGTTAATTCCCTAGATCTTTTGGGGTAGAATTCATTCTTTCCGTTTCTGTGTAGGATTTTATTGAAATTTGATTACTGTTTAAAGTTCTCGTTTTCTTCAGTGCATCGATTGGCTATCCATCGGATGTTGCTACCAAGAAATCATCACTTTATAATAATAATAATAATAATAATAATAATAATAATAATAATAATAATAATAATAATAATAATAATAATCTCATCATTTTACAATTTGAAGGAAATAAAAAATAGTTATTGCGAAAACTTTTTTGAATTAAGGCAATATTTTAAAACTACAAATACAGCAAAACTCAAAGATTTTACCGATTTATCAAGTCGCCACTTCTAACATTATCGAAAAAATGTTGAATCTTGAATTATGATGTTTTCAAATAATCTCTTTTTCATTTTGACAGCTAGCCTTTCCCCAATAATTGACAACAAACTGATGTATGTAGTTGTTGACAAAGCCTGGAAGAAAATTAATTTACAATAGTATTTGGAAGAATATTTGAACAAGCATGAAATTTCAATTACTAATATAATTGCAGTAGCTATTACGGTAGGCTACAACCAAGATTTGCAACTTTACTTAAACAAAAAGTATCTTGTATTATTTACTAGCTGTTGTACCCGGCTTCACCCGAGTTTACATTTATTATAATAATTCATTTAAATTAATTTTTTATTTAATGATGTTATTACGTTCCAGTATTAATTTTATAACAGCTTCAATTCCATGTTTAATTCACAATAAGAAAAGCTTTCAAAATAAATTACAATTTGTAAAATCGAAAACGCACTCCAATTTAAATCGAAAAATAACTGGCAATATTTTTCCAATTGCAAACTGATTCACTAATCAAATAAAATTCAAATTCTCCATGTTTGAATTCTGCTTTGAAAACTTTTGACTAAATTATATTACTTTCAACTGTAAGTAGCAAGCATATAATCAATTATTATTTATATGGTAAATTGCTGACCAGACAGACAAAAAAACTGACTAACCCTAGGGGTGGTCAGCTGGGGTGAAACATAGCCTATGACCTGTCCCGAGTCATATAAGGGTCACATGCAAAATTTCAGCACCTTAGGTCCAACGGTGGGGAATTCTATGGGTAACAAACAAACAAACTTTCATCTTTATATATTAGATTTTAGGATAACTGTAAATAATGCATATTTGAAATAATATTATTGCATGTTGAATTTGGATGACTGATATTACGTGTTGTATGTTTGAATTTTAAATGTGCGATATTGTATTATTTATGCATGTATATCTTGCTCAAGATACTTACAATATAATTACTTCCTCCGGCAGGATAATCACCTTTTAATATTAATAAATATTATGTCTTCAGTCTTCTAACATAGCGACCACGCCCAGTACTCACGACAAATAATCCATTAAATGCTATTATTCCAAAGCCGAAAATCTTTACCATTGGAGATAGTCTGGAAATTTCTTTGAAGAAATTAGAAGATTTTATGATTTAACTCAAACTCCAATTTAATTGCAAATATTCATAAGACCATTCATGTCAACCGAAGCGGCTAAATTATACAAATGAGTAAATGAAGAAATTTATAGTTATGAAGAAGGATGCAGAAAACCCTCTGAAGAACCTTCAAATTTAGGAAGAGGTTTAAATGAAGCTATCAGTTATAAAAAAAGGTAATGAAACAATTCAGGACTTTTTAGCACCACTAATCGATTGACAGAAAATGTCTTAAGACACGAATTATCGAAAGAAAAATTAATTCTTTCTTGGAAAATGCAATTGAAGATAATGATATAAAAAGAGAGATTAATATGAGAAATATTTCAAATGTAAAGATTAGGGAGATCATTATGAAGATAGACGAGATCGATAGTGAAATGAAAAATAAAAGAGATTGAGCCTATGAAACTATTCAAAAGAAGTTATGCAAATGTGGTCCAAAATCGAAGCCAATAGCTAGTTTAACAAGATCAACAATCACAATCACAACAACAAGGATTTCGAGAAAACACAGAGAACCATCTTGAAACAATGGAGTTGTAGATCAAAGAAGTTTACCTCATCGACCATCAATTCAGATGTCACAAAACACAGGATACTTACAATATAATTACTTCCTCCGGAGGGATAATCAGTTTTTTAGAATTAATAAATCTTATGTCTCCCAAGTACCATTCACTGTGTCTTAGAACTCATCTAGTAGCAAAATATCCCGGTAAGGGTTTTCATAATACATTACAGTTGTGTATTAAATCAATTAATCAAATCAATAAATCAATTAATCAATTAACCAACCTCTTAAACTGTTTGTTAAACTTTGTAAAGAAAATGATGAACGATCAAACCAATTATTATTACACACCGAAGTACATCGTTGTCAAAATGTGATTGTTTACAGGTATTTGTTGAATTGTTTGATACTTTTATAGAATTTCTTACATAAATTAATTCAACCCTAAGTGAAGATATAAACAATATTTTTTACTTGGTAAATTTATTTGCAAAGTTCAATGATATTATATTAATTCAAGCTCAATTATTTAAGGCTTTCAAGTTTAATTATACTTGTTTAAATCTTCATTGTTACGGAAAGATTTTCAATACTTTTGAAAATATTAAACAATTAATTATAACCGGCGAAGAATTAAAAATATATACAAATCATCTCCAAAATTTAAACGATTATTTTAAATAACGATTTATAGATATTGAAAATATGGACTTTTTTTTAATTTAAATTTTGGACGAATATATATATACAGGGTTTCTCAAAAATTTTAATCCGTTTGTCAAATGTCTTAATCCATTTTACTAATTCTTTTCTACAAATCTTCTCCAAAAATTATTCTTCACAATTATATTTTCATTTTTACAATTATTTTTCCCAAATCGTTTACCAAAAGATTTTTGTCTGATTTTGTCTAATTTGTTGTCTCGGTTTTTGTCTCGATTTTGTATCCGGTAGTTCGTCTTTATATAGCTTGTTTCATTTGTGGCAATAGAGATAATCAAATGTTTTCCACTTTTCTTTCTCCTGCATTGCCCGACTGTTCCCATTTTATTTCTGAGAGATGTCGAGATATGTTTTTCTTTTTTGTTAGTCCGACTTCTCCTGGCAATTCCGCTATCTTTGAGAAGCTGTCAAGATACGACTTTTCCAATATTTTTGTTTTTCTGGAATTTGAAATTCCTCCTTCGTTTGTACTTCTTAATTTACTATGACCTTTGTTTTAATTTCTTGTTTGTTTTCTTTTATTTGATTTATCTTTCTCATTTTTCATTTCTTTTTACTTCCGTTTTCTTCTCCGAGTTCCCATAAATCGTCCCGTTTGACACGACGATCTTCCCCAGGTAATTTACTTAGTTATTATGCTATTTCCTATTTAGGTATCCACAACATATATCTGACTACAAATTTCGGCCAAAACAAAATTTAAAGATAATTTAAAGAAAAATGGCTCAACATATGTTGATAAAATATATTAATTACAAAAATACAAATATTTATGATTTGATATAGTTTTTATGTGTGCTGCTTTGCTTGATGAAAGAGATAAGTTGTTTCAACCCGTCCTGAAATTTTTTTAAGTACATGCACTGTCTTTATTAAAACGTCAACAGTCTGGTTTAGATTATTAGAATAAGGTGAGGACTTTCTCTTAAATTTAGACGAGATGATAGAAGTCCAGATTTTCTCAACTACTATATCCTGAATCTTTTTCTCAGAAGTTAGTAATAAAAGTTTTGGATAAGACAGTATTACAAATAAATAACGGTACCCACAATTAAATATGTAAAATTGAAATTCATAAACGATAAAAAAAATTCTAATTGAACTCCAAATGATAGAAAATGAGTTAAAGTGAAATTCTAGTATGATAATCACAATAATTTTTTAATTTAAATCGATGTTATGGATGGAAAAATTTGTTATTCTGAAGTTAAATTTTATAATATTTTGACTGATTTTCTGTCCTCGATTTTGATTTGTTAAACTTTTTATATGTAATAGAATTCCAGCGCATTTATTTTTAGCATTTGTTCTAAAGATATTCGTTTATATCCTAGTATATAAAATTTCAAAAAAACAATTATAAAATTTATTTTAATTAAAGTAAATTCGGCTAATTGCCACTAATAATCCAATAAATATCTTGAACTTTTCAAATCTCCGACGAAATAGAAATATGTGCCAAAATCCAAGGTCTGTGGAATATTACGCCCAATATTGTATTTTCTTTTGAAGAAAACGGTCTCATCGATTTCGACCTCTTTGAACGTACAGTATTTAAATTCAACACTTTTTGTTAACTCGCTCTCAGATTTAGTTATTATGAATGTTATGCACTTGTAGTAAGTTTTTTTTGTGTAAATTAATTTTTAAGTTAAAAAAATTTTAATGCTTGATTTAATTTTTTTTGTTCTTTTATTTATGTCATTTTTTTAACATTTTACCATATTATTATGGTGAAAGGAAGGCACGAGGATCTATCAGGTTCTCGGAGGGCTTTCTAAGTTTACCTGATGAAGAGTAAACAAAAGATCATTTAAAGAACTTGGTTCTCAATAACTGGTGGCGTATCGAACGGCCCATGTGCCACGATATGAGACAGTGAACAAAATCAGTTCAAAATTACTTGGCATATACGCTAGTATATACGGTAAAAAAACTATTTGCAGTGGATCTAATGGAGAATTTTCGACAGGACGTTGAGCGTTACATATCCCAAACGTCTCGTTAATCCGAAAGACCCGAATGGCTGTCTGGAAATGCAGTCGGATCGAAGCAACATGGTTCAGGCCGGAACATGTTCGCAAGCTGAACCATGGAATTGAAGTCATTCAGAAAGCTCGGGTCGAGGACCAGGGAATCATCCAGGATCTCAAGATCATAATATGGGAGAAGGCACAGAAGATTGTCGAGTTTCGAGTCGGGATCAATATAGACGCCAGAGTTGGACGAGCGCCATCATATTCCCAGACTGAGGTGTTTCCAGCTATAACCGCGGCCATCTAGAGGATTTCAGTAATTGTTCCTGTTGGACTAAAACCGAGGATTGAGAGTTTGTTTTAACGAGTCGAAAATAGATGGCATAAAAACCGCACCAAGTTGAATTAAACTCTATGATCATACACCAAGTAATACAAAATAAAGTACATCACATATTGAGAATAAATAGAACACGTATAATAAAATCGAGCAACGCAAGAAGTTGCAATCACCAACCCAGCTAAGAGAAAGATAACACATTCGAAGAGTCTGCCAACTAGAAAAATAAAAGAATAATAAATAAAATATTAATTGATAATAAATTAATTAATAATATGAAAAGAAATTTTAAGAAGGATTATTGGTCGTATTTACATACGAAGGACCATAATCGAATTAATTAGGGATGTTGTGGGTCGTATTTACACACAAAGGAGCTATGGCAATGAGTGCATACGTTAATCAGAGGAATAGGAAAATGCTCTAAATAAACAACTGCAACGTCAAATAACCACTTAACTTCACAGAACAAATTCATTTAGGCAGCTCTCAGTTTTCAGTTTTGTGACAGTTTGGTAAGTTGAATTGGATTTTGGTAATTTTATGTGAATTGTAATTTATAAGTATGGCATAAATTAATGAGTTAATGAGTTTTAATGAGTTAATAAAATTTTAAATTTTATTTTGTTGAGTTATCTTTTTGTGTTTTGTTAATTCTTTTATTGCTTATTTTGTTTATGAATTTTCGGTCATATTCATAATTTACCTAATTGTTACTTAATTTGATTTTATGAATATTTTTCATGATTTTTATGCTTTGATGTCCCCAGATTGAGCAGAATATTTGTGAACTAATGGCACTCGTGCTGTTGACCAGCAGATGTTTCGCCAGTTTGGCACATCGTTTTATAGGATATAGTTAAGGATAGGGTCAATGGGAGAACATAGATTCATTTTGGACAGTTTGGAGCCTTGTTTAAATATTAATAGCATAGGACGGGTCCGTCACTGTTATTTTTACGAATACGAGTGAGTTAGGAGTAGTGATAGGGTAACTAAGACCAGTTGTAGGTAGATAAGATTCAGTTTGGTTAATCTTATAGGATCTACGAATGGCTAGGATATCAAATAGGTCAGAATTAGAAAATAGAGGCAGATCCCTGCTCAGACTTTATGGGAAGTATGGAAACACATTTATTAACTTGGAAGTAAGGGCTAATCCCTGCTCAAATATCTTTGGAAGATAAGTTAAATCTTCATAAATAGGACGGAAAATACATAGTAACATTTATTAACAGAAAAATAAGGGCGTATCCCTGCACAAAATTGTTGAAGAGAGCAATAGAAAACGTCCAGAAATGAGGACCATAGTTGAATGAAGGCATGTCAATGATCCAATAATAGAAATAGACAATAATGACGTAAGACCTTCTATCGGCAGTCCAGAACCCGTAAGGAAAATACAATGATGAGTAGTTTTAGCAATAGAGCTCACCTGTTCATTTATTTTCAACCATTGTGTACAGTACCAACATGGTCGTCGCCATGGATACACAGATGGCCTAAAGTGCAATAGTGAAGAAGGCGTTTAGGAAGGAATCGATTTAACATATATAATTACCTTTAACACATTTGAAAATAAAATGACACACCCCTAAGTGACCACCATAAGTAAATTACCTGTGGGAAGATCCTCATGACAAAGGGGACGATCTATGGGAATTAGAAAATGGAAGTAAAAAGAAATGAAAAATAAGAAAGATAAATAAAAGAAAACCAAACAAACAAGAAATTAAAACAAAGGTCATTGTAAATTAAGAAGTACAAGCGAAGGAGGAATTTCAAATTCCAAAAAACAAAAATATTGGAAAAGCCCTATCTTGACATCTTGTCAAAGATAGCGAAATGGCATTAAAAGTCGGCACAACACAAAAAGGGTAAAACAGGACATATGTCGACATCTGTCATCGATAAGGCTGAAATAGCGGGGAATACAGAAGAAAAAGAAAATGGAAAATAAAATTATCTCAAGTACCACAAATGGGGTAAACTATGAAAGGGAAGACAGAGAAGTTAGAGTTAGTAGAAAAAGAGTTAAAAAGTAGAAGAGAGTTAGAGAGTTAGAAAGAGTTAAATTTCGAGAATTGAAAGGAGAACTAAAGAGAGAATTTAAAGAGAATTAAAAAGAGGTTAACCAGAGTGAAACCAGAGTAGCAGATATGAGAACTGGCTGATAATAAATAATTGAGTGAAAGAGTGACGAGAAACCTTTGTAAAATTGAATATTAAGTGGAGCTGGAGTGAATAAATTTGTAGTCAAAGCAATAGAACAATAAATCAACGTACTCTGTAATTGAGTGGTTGACGGCTAGTGATTATTGTTGTTGTTACAAAAATAATACAAGGAGGGCTATTGTTGGGTGATTAGAGTAGGCCAATCACCACATTCATATTAAATAAGTATTACAGAACAGGGCCTAAAAGTTAAGAATTAACGTATGGCCCGAAGAATGATAATAGATCAGCATGAAAGGCCAACAATATCAGTCCAATCCAATATAATACAGAAGCAATCAAATGTATATATCGAACTGACAATCATTTGTGAATCTAACTGACAATCATTTGTTATTATTCTTTGTGTTGCTATTTTATTTACAATTAACTATTTATATTTTTTGCGATTATCAGTGTACGTTTTAATCATTTTATATTATGTAGAATCTTGTATATATTATTGAGTAGTTTGTTAGCTTTATTCAATATACGGTTTGGGATATATCTTTCCTTGTACATATTAAATATTATTACAAAAGGGTAAATTAATAATTACATAAAAATAATTAGTATTATAAAATAATTAAGTTGAATAAATTACAAAAAATAATTAGTATAACATTATAATTAAGTACTATTAGAAATATAAATTTCGTCATTGAAAACAATATATAATATTAATATAACTAGTGCACGCAATTTGTGATTGAAAAATATTATTATAAATAACATCTGGTGTAGAATAAAATTAAAAATATATAATTAAAATATATTAAATTTATGTAATATTATTCCGTGCGTATAGGCTGGAAATTAAAATATTTTATTTATTAATTTTAGGAGTGGTATAAATACCCCAACAAAATTTAGTTGAATCGCCAAAAATTAGCGGTTAACAATTCTAAAGGGCAATCCTAAAGAATAATTAAAACCAGAGACAGTACAAAAGGAGTCTCACAGAATTTTTTTATAATAACGCAGTAATATTTTACAAAGCATTCACTACACAACATAGTAACAAAACACATTGATTGCACTCATTGTAACTGAAACAAAAGTGAATAATTCGATAATTTTGAATTTGTATCACTTATCTTTTTGGTAATTTTTATTGTTAATAAATATTTATATCAAGACTTGTTTATTATTTTTACATTTATGTAAGAACCAGATAAGTTGAGTGTTTCAAATATCGAGTCCTCAACACTATTCTTCACTTAGGGTCGCAATAAGCTCTGTGTCATTAATTGGTTGCAATCGCAACTTCTACGATCAATTGTGAATATTAATAAAGCTTATCTTGTACGAAATTGTTATTTGTAAATTAATAAAACACGTTTTGGATAGAAAGTAAAAAAATTGAATTTACAAATATTGTCACCAACCCAATAACCCAACACTACACATAACCCACTAAATGTAAACTTCTTCATATTGTTGGTTATTAGTCGGTATCAGTGCCTGATTCCTTGATGTCCTTTGATTAATCAAATCGGATCACCCAATACAATAACATTTATTTGGAATTATCATAATTACCGAAATAAAGGGGGCCGATTTCAACAGAACAATCAGTATAACAGAAGAGAGGTAGCAGCAATTGGAAATCAAGATGCAAACTATCAACTGAATTATTCAAGTGAAGCCGAAGAGAAATACGACGAAATGCAATACCCAAACGAGGAAGCTCCATCACAGGAGGCGATGATAGGAGCCATTTATTAGGTCATTTTGATTTTGATGAAAATGCTGGTTATAATAATGTAAATAATTTTTATAATGTAAATAATTTGAATAATGTAAATAATTTGAATAGTGTAGATAATTGTAATTTTTTTAGTAAAGATTTATGTAATAATATGGATGATAAAACTAATTTTAATGTTTATAAAAGTAGCAGTATAAATCATAGAAATGAAAACAGCAAAATAATGTGTAGCGATGAAAGAACAGGAGAAAAAGTATATAGTTTCTTAAAAAAGTCATTTGATATGAATGAAGATAAAATTGGGTGGATTAATGAAATTTCCAATAGTATAAAGAACAAAGTGGAACAAAATATATTTACGAAAGACGAATGGAAAGGACCTCGTATGACTTACAATAAAATGCAAGGTAGACCAAGTATAAGACTTGAAATTCAGGGGCGCGGAATTGAGTGTCTGTTAGATACAGGAGCACGAGTTAATGTAATGTCTAAAGCAGTACTGGATAAATTGGACAAAGTCGAGAAAATAAAAACAGATGAAATGCTAAGGTGTGCAAATGACAGTAAATTGGAGACTATATGAAAAGTTCAAATTGAGGTAAAGATAGAGAAGCTAACAAAAATAGTGACCTTTACCTTCGTACAAAACATTGTCCCAGATGTTATTGGGGGTATAGAATTACAGAAACAATTCGGTATTAAATTAAGATGGATTCAAGAAGGTGAAATGATATCTAACGAAAGTATATGTGAAATTGATGCTAAATTTGGGAGGAATATTATAAATGAAGAAAGATTCCAACATGCGATAGAGAAGTTGAAAGTAAAAGAAGATAAATTGCTTGTAGAAATTATCAAGAGAAATAAATGTGTTTTCATGGCTGACAAGTGGGATGTTGGATGCACTGATTTAATTCAACATAAAATTGAAACAAATGGCGGACCAATAATGATAAAGACCAGAAGACAGCCTATAAACTTGGAAGAGAAAAAAACATGGCCATTAAAAATCTGGAGGATAATAATATTATAAGGAAGTATAACTCACCTTGGAATGCCCATTTAGTATGCGTTTGGAAAAAGGAAATGAAGGATATCAGACTCTGTTTGGACTTTAGACAACTTAACAAAATTACTGAAAGACAAGCGTTCCCGATGCCTAACGTTGACGAGATCTTAGATGCTTTGCATGGTACTAGATATTTTAGTTCTATTGACCTTGGAAACGCATACTATCAGGTGAAGTTGGATAGAGATTCACAGGAGAAAACAGCTTTTTCAACGAAAGAGGGGCAATTCTGTTTCAACCGAATGCCGTTTGGCATTGCGACAGCACCAGGAACTTTTCAAGAGCTCATGACGAAGATATTAAAGGATTTATGGAAAGACGGGGTAATGGTTTATCTGGACGATATATTAATTTTTACTAACACAATGGAAGAACACTATAAACTGCTGGAAAGAGTATTGCAGAAAATCGCAGAAGCTAAACTAAGAATTAATCCTGAAAAATGTCAAATACTGAGAAGCGAAGTGAAATTCTTAGGCCATATTATAAATAGAGACGGCATCCAAACGGATCAGAGCAAAATTGAAGCTATTCAATCATTTCAAAGGCCGAAATGTGTGAAAAATTTAAGGAGTTTCTTGGGTATTTGCAACTATTATCGAAAATTTATTAAAGAATACGCAAAGAAGGCAAGAGCTTTAGAGAGTATATGTGGTAAAAATAGCGACAAATTAATATGGAATGAAAATTGTGAGCAGGCTTTTGAGAATATGAAGTTGGCATTAATAACCGCACCGATTTTGGTATTTCCTGATTTTAAGAAAGAATTCATACTGGATATGAATGCAAGTTTCGATACAATCGGCGCAGTCTTATCACAGAAGAATGACATGGAATATTAGCAAGTTATCGCAGATGGCTCACATGCGATGAATGACCACGAAAGAGGCTATTGTATTACAAGAAAGGAACTCCTGGCTATATATTAATTTTGTCAGCATTTCAATCACTATTTATATGGAAAAAGATTTACACTACATACACATCATAAAGCAATAACATTTATGCTAACCACGAAGAAGCCAATTACAGCTCAATTCCAGACCTGTAGCCTTGATATAAAAATGGAATTTAGAAAGGGTACACTACATACTAACGCAGACATGTTGTCGAGGAAAACGTGTGGCACATGTGTACAATGTCTTATGGAACACGATAATCCTAAAATGGGAAGAATGAAAACCAGAATGTTAAATATAATGACTGAAGACAAAGGAGAGGAATGGCAAATGAATAATGATGAAATAGAGGAGATTAAAAATAAAATAAGAACGCAAACGAGTAGAAGGTTTATAATAGAGGATAATATTATTTATACCAAAGATAAAAGAATATGGATACCAGAGAGTAAAAGAAGAGAAATGATTAACAAAACACATCTATTACTGTGCCATGCTGGAGTTGACAAAGTTATCAAATACATACAAAACAATTTTGATATGAGAGATCTAATAAAGGAAGTAAAAACGACAATATCAAATTGCGAATCGTGCCAAAAAGTTAAAGTTGTAACTACAAAGATGAAAGAGAAACCAAAAGTACTTGAAGCATCCGAACCCTTCGAAAAAATATATATGGACATATGTGGCCCAATGAAAGAAACATTTAACAGGAAAAGATACATTTGCGCAATAATCGACCATTACAGCAAATACATCTCGTTAACAGCTATAAATAAACAGGATGAAGAGACAATTGGGAAGATATTGTTAAACAACTGGATTCTAAAATTTGGGGCACCCAAAGAACTACATGTAGATTGCGGGAAAACATTCGAAGCTAATAGCATAAAGAATATAAGCAAAAATGCAGGGTTCGAGATAGTGTATTCGAGTCCATATCATCATAATACGAATGGTATAATCGAAAGACAATTCCAGACAATAAGAGATTTTATTAATGCATCGCTGAAAGACGGAAATACAAAAGACTGGGCAGACCTTATCCTAGATATAGAATATACACTCAACGCAACCATTCAAAAAACAACGGGAGTAAGCCCAGCTGAAATTATTTTTGGTAGGAAAATTGATAGATCAAAATGGTATAATGATAGTAGAATCAACAGGAACGATATGTTTAAATTCAAGATCACGAATAATAATTTTATTTTTGAATAATAACAATTTGTCCATTTCAATACCATAAGATAATGCCATCATTGAACAACCTAATGGTCGCATCTCAGTTGATTGGGTAGAAAGCTGCTTAATATCCGCAATAGAACGACATATTATGTCGCAAGGCATTTCATATCCATGTTTATATCTAAATCGAGCTGCTTCCATTTGTGCACGACATACTTGAGATCGATAATCAGGGATCATACCAGTCATAACACCTCCCGTACTTTCAGTAATATTAAACAATCTTGTAGCTGAACTCTTCTCAATCATTTTATCTGGAACCTTTCTTTGTGTAGCTACTACATCACAATTATTGCATCGAATACCAACGGAAATCCATCCACCAAATAAATTTAATATTAGTTGGCCAAAAACACCATTAAAGTTATCAGGATCTTTTGGGATCATAAAAAAGGAACCATCAGTTTCGTTGGTAGTATTTCCAATTTTCATTGATTTCCATAAATTTCCATAAATTTCTTCATTAAAAGCAGCCATCATTAACAACTCTTTCCTTAAATCGAAACATAACTCATCCAATACAATCGATCGATAAAAAATCTAAATCTAACATAAAACAAACTACAACCAAACCAATTAATAAATATTGCCATACTTCTTGCTCGCGTCTGTGTGCGCACACAGCCAAAAACAAAGAAAAGAAAAGCGCACACAGACGCGACACACCAACAACCCAACCCAAAAAATGACATTGCTCGCGTCTGTGTGCGCACACAAACCCATCACCCAATACAGCGCGCACACAGACGCGCATTGAGCTCATAATTCACCACCAGACAATAAGAGATTTTATTAATGCATCGCTGAAAGACGGAAATACAAAAGACTGGGCAGACCTTATCCTAGATATAGAATATACACTCAACGCAACCATTCAAAAAACAACGGGAGTAAGCCCAGCTGAAATTATTTTTGGTAGGAAAATTGATAGATCAAAATGGTATAATGATAGTAGAATCAACAGGAACGATATCGCATTGAAAATTGAAAGTAAAAGACAATGAGGAAACAACAACTGCAAGGAGGTTGGATATTGGAGACAAAGACTTAATCAAACGAGAAATACGAAACAAGGATCAAGAAAGATATGAAGGACCATACACGGTAACAAAACGAATACACGATCGTAGTTATATGCTGAGAGATATAAGTGGGAAGTCTTTAATCAGGAAAATTGAAAAGATTAAAGAATTTAAAGAAGGGGGATGAAAGGGTAGAATTCACGTTTAAGTTAAAACTGGATATTGCTAATAAACATTTAAATTGTATATATCAGATTACATAAATTTTTATATAAATATTTGAATTAATAAATTAAAGTAAGTTTAAAATATAAAAATAAATTAAAATATATTAAATATTAAAATAAATTAAACCCTCATTGAAATCAGCATCAAAATTAAAATAATAAAAAAGCCTCGAACAGATTGTTTGAATATTACAAACAAGGGCAGTTTTTTGAATAAAATAAATTTAGTAATTTTATTTGGTTAATTTATTAATTATGGAGATTGAAAATGAATTCGACGTTGTTGCGGCTAACAACATACTTTATTGAAACAATCACACTTTAAACAACTCTTGTTCTGCACACTTTTCAATTTCAATCTTTCAATTTTGCAATTTAATTATTGAACTAATATATTTATTAATTTGAAAGTCACAGGAACTACACAATAAAATACTTCAATATAAAAAATTTTCAAAATCTGTTAATGAATTTGTCAAATAAATTTTTGATAATTAATTGCTACTATTACACGAGCTGCCAACATGCCCAAAGCAATTAACTCTACCTTTTGTAATTTTTAATATTTTATTGCCAAAGTGATTGATATCTAAAATATATCTAAAATAATTTTACTTAATAAATATTAAAATTTTAAATAAGTATATGATTTCATCAATTTTTTCAATTCTTTGTTGTGTGAAGTTAATCGACTTCGAAAATTACCGACTCACATATGTTTTAGAATTTATGTGCCAAATTATCATAAATTATTATAATTTAAATTATTCAATAAATAATCTGAAGTATAAAATTTAATTTATCTTTATTATGGTTTGTTTTTTTGATGTGTTATGTATTTTTTTTAAATTTTTAATTTAAAATTACAAATTTTCCAACCGGGGTACAATTTTTTTAATATTTTATAATTTCAATATTTGAATATATAAAATTAAATTATGGGAAATACTCCAAATAGTAAGTCTCCACCGGTACGTCCACCAATGAAAGTCCACCAAATACATGGAAAAAATTTGACTATTGGAGCAGATAGATTATCCGTAAAACGCCACGAAGGATATTCAGATGGTATATTTTTTGGATCCAGACCGGTTTTTCATGGCGAAAAGATTGAAATTATAGTTCTTAAAATGATTACTGAATGGAATGGAGCGTTAAGATTTGGATTCACAACTCATAATCCAATAGCCATTAATAATCATCCTGAAGGTATTCCAAGATATATGTGTCCTGACTTAATTAAAAGAGGAGGATCTTATGTTGAAACTATTAGCCAAATATCCTTAAGAGTAAAAGATAAAATTGTATATTGGTTAGAGCCAACTGGCGAAGTAAGCCTTAAAGTAAATGACGTGCTCCAAAAGTGCCAATTACATGGCATCGTTAAAGATGTATGGCCAGTAGTTGATGTTTACGGTAATACGGTCGAAGTTACTTTTCGTAGTTTAGATGATAATGTCGATCTTATTTACACTCCAACAGAACCCAGATTTTATTCATCACTGAGGTTGTCACAATTTACATTATCTGCAAATACAGAATCTGTTGACCTCATAGAATCAGATACTGTGCGTAAGAAAGGTAATAAAAAAGCATTTGCGTGGAATCAAAATCCTTTTCCAACCAATACAATGTGGGTATTGTTTGTTAATGAAGTCGATCATTGTGTTGGAAATAATTTATCTATTGCTATTTTAAAAATGTCACCCCAACTTAATAAATTACCTGACAAATTCTCTGATTTCTCTCGAGGAAATGGCTGGATTTTTGACAATGTATATATAAGAATGGTTCCAGGAGATGAATTGGCTATTTGTATTTTGGATTCTGGTCTTGTACAGGTTAATTTAAATTTAAATATTACTTTACAACATATTTAAATAAAAGTAAACAGACATAAACTTTGAACATTCAAATTTTTTGATGATTTTTGGTTGTTTTTAAAACTTTAATATAACATGTATTATTATTATTCAGTGATTACATCATCATTATAATTATTTCATTAAATGAAGCCAGTTCAACAGCTGTGTTACACTATACTTAATCGTGATGCATTACTGAATATTTCAAAAATTTCAAGTACGCAAATAAAAACTTAATTAGAAATTTATATTTGCCGTAATTTATGAAATATTTTATAAGATTTTCTAAATAAATGGTATTTGTTTAGAAATTTTAAACAATACAAAATTTAAAATGAAATCCTATGACTGAATCATTAATAAGTATTATCTGAAAATTGTACGTTGTATGTTATAGCATGTTTTGGTAAAAGTGTACTTTATTTTTTCAATTTTGTATTTTGCCCGTCATTTTACACCAATCGGCAATTTATAATCATCTAAAAGACATTGATTTAACTTTTCTTAATATAAATATTAACTTACCTATAATAAATATGTGAGTGTCATGGGCAGAATTGAGATTGAATTAGCTTTGTGACATTAAATAGGGTCTTCCACAATAGAAAAATAGAAAAAATCGTTGTTTGAAAAAAAATACATTAAAACAAACATGGTTAACAAAATTTCTATAAAAAATATACACATTGATTAAGTTTCTGGACATTTAATAAGCTAAAAATTTTAAAACAACTAAATATAGACATGTAGCTAGTAGCTCCACACAGCACGACCATTCGGTAAACCCCCCCCCCCCCCACTAGAAAATGAAATTGCTGCCGTAGTGATTTTTGTGTTTATTGGTTACGTTATGCTGCAGGGATCTACGATTATTTTTTTCTGGGATTTTCAATACAAAATCTTACTACAAAAAAGTCAAGGATTTCTGACTATAGTGAGAGGGTCTCGATTGAACCTGGAATTTTCAATACAAATATCAGTCTATACTAAAAACCATTGAGGATATTTCAGAAGTCTCTTCGGAATCGACTATTCCATTTCAAGAAATTCTTAGAAATGTGCAAGTTTTTGACGTAATGGAATATGGTCATGATTATTACAAACTAGGCTGTATTCTCGACATTAAAAGGAACACAGTAACAAGTATCATAATGAAATATCGAAAGACTGAATTTTATCCGCAGGAACAAGAGAAGGCAATTGACCAACAATTAATACAACAATCATTGGACAGAAGTTACTCGACTATGTTATTATTATGCCACATTAAACCAGATAAAATTGTTTTTAGCAACAAATCAAAATGTTGAAATTTCAACAACTTCAAAAATGATTAGGCCTTGTGTGGAAGAAATTAATTCGAATCGAATATTGAATATTCGGCAGACATATGTTACGCCTGCTTGAAGAAGATTGGGTGAGCAGTAAATCTATACATGGACGAACAAGAGATTCGGTAGATAATGAATAGGCAATCGAATCTATAACAATGTGCCAACAAATCGATGTCCTAATATTTCTCTATTTTTGGCACGGTCCAATTTATATATTCATTTTTTAATAAATATGAAGGAGTAATCATTTTTAGTTAAAAATGTAATTGATTATGAAATTCTATATAAAATACCGAAATACTATTGTTTATGCACTAATTGAAAATTATTCAAAATGTAGTTTAAAAAAATTGCAAATTTATTTATATCGAATATGACAATGTATATACTCAATTTAACTTACTTTTTATACTCAATTGAAATTATATTTATTAAAAAATTAATTACGATACAGTAAAGATATCGATATTTTTTTTGATAATCTCGATTTTTCGGTGATTTTGAAAGGCTGTCTGAAAATTCATCTATCAAAAAAACATTGATATCTTTACTGTCAATTATTAAATCAAAATTAATTATTTAACTTCATTTCAATAATTTTATACACTCCAATTGGCAATTTAACAAAGCAGATTGAAATATAAATACCAAATGAAAGCTTTCATTATCGTATTGTATTAGATTATTAAAACACCCATGTACAACAGTTAGTTATTCAATCCATCTTCAATATTACGTTACAGACTTTTAAATCTAGCAGTTGTTATATCGTTTTCCTCGGCCCATATAAAATATGACATTTTTTTTCATTCACAAATGAGTCAATCGTTTAAGTAGTCTACAATCAGGCTTTCAGATAATTTATGCGCAGCTTTAAAAATATTTTTTTAATGTATATAATTGCCTGATCATTGCTCCTAGGAACTTCTTGAACTGCATTTTTAGTATTTTTTGTACGGAGTTAATAATGAGAATATATCTAAAAATAAAGCGTAGCATTAATTTAAAATAACAAAACATGTTAAAAAACACAGAGATTCGACTATTTTAAAAGGTAAACCGTTGAAATTTAATCTAATACTTTTTCAACAAAATTTAATTAAAATTGATTTTTCACAATGTCAAATTTTTGGGTTTCATAGTTTGGTTCGAAATATTTCGAACTATATTTTAATGCGGTGTTGTCCAAAACTGTGTGCCAAGTCACACTGGTGTGCCGTGGCGGGTGCCTAGGTGTGCCCTGAATTTTTTTTAAAAAAAGTCAATAAAACCCTGTTTTTCCAAACAACTTAATAAAAGAAATTGAATTGTGGATATTTTAACAGTTATTTCAAATCTATATGTTAATCAGTCAATTAAGTGCGAAATTTGTTTACAATCATATTTATATTTCTTACTAGAAATATTGACTATCTAAATTTTAAGATTTTGTTTGTCAAAAATTCCACCACTATTGGAATTTATTTGTTCGGAACATCAAGCACATAAATCTCATTAACTATGTTTTATGAATTTTTCATTCACTAATTTTTCTAAATTTAAAATTTTTTACATTAAATTTATTTCAAGTAAATAAGTTTTTCATTTCTTATTAAAAGATTAGTAAGTGCAATAAAAAATTGCAAAAAAAATTAGGTGTGCCGCGAAAATGTTAAATTCAGCCAAGTGTGCTGTGGCTCAAAACAGTTTAGACAACACTTGTTTAATGAAATCAAATACTGAAACAAATTATAAATTTTTAAATTTGCAGGTGGCAGTTAATGGAGAAAGATTTGAAGAATTAGGGAAAGTATCCGCTGGTTCCTTTTATTGGATAGCGACTGATATGAATTGCAGTCTTACAAACTTAACCAGTGTTGGGCTATATAAAATAACTCGATATCCGTTACCAATCCTGCCATCTATTCCGAATATTTTGGACTTGGATATAAGAGGAGCAGGTTCGACATTGCCGACCGGTGACATCAAACGACCAACCCTTAAGGATACCCAGTATATTCCAATCAGAGAAGAATCTATTCGACAAGAATTACCAAAAGTTAATTCACCTAAACCTAGGGAAATGAACTCTGGTCCTGAATGTGTTATTTGCTTAGATACAGTTCCAGATAATGTATTTATTCCATGTGGTCATGTTTGCTGTTGCAAAGCTTGCGCAGATAATCTGATGAATGAGCATGGGAATATATTATGCCCTACTTGCAGGAAAAAAATCGAGCACAGTTTCAAAGTCTATTTGTAATGCTTCTGTAATAATTTCATATTAGCTGAATTTCTACCAAGCTTGTTGGATTAATTTTGTGATAAATAAATTAAATTATTGCAATTTTTACCTGATTAAAATTGTGAAATATATTTTTCATATGCTATGTAAACTGACATTCATTAACATGAAAACATTGCATAATTTTATTAATCATTAAAAATATTAATATATATTTGGGGCAGACCAGTGACATGGGGCACGCTCCGTTTTTGGGGCGAAAATTAAAAAAGCCGATTTTTCTATTCTATGTTATGATTTTAAAGAACCTCACTTTGGGGTATTTATTTAAAAAAATTATATTTTTGGTGTTTGAATTTTTTATAACAATGAAGAAAGGTTACAAATTGCAAAATTTGCAAAAACAAGGTGTCAGAAAGTAAGCTTTGTATTACGTATCAAACTAGTAAAGGAACTATTTCAAGAATTCGAAAAAATATTGTTACACATTTAGAAAATAACAGAAAAATTCCTGATAAGGAATATAAGTTAAATTCATTAAACAATTTTAGTGATTTAAATAAAATGGTATACGAAGCTCTTTTAAAATTAAAAGAATATGATATTTGTGTAAATGGAACAGTACTTAAAACGATTGGAAAAATATCTATTAAAAATTTTTGTGCGTTGGTTAGATAGATTTAAATCAAGACATAAGTTGTTCAAAAACATCTGTAGTGAAACCAAATCTGTAGATGAAATTTTACTTTGCATATGATGAATACGTTTTAGAATATGGGCAACGTAACATATTTAACTGTGATGAGACGGTGTTATTTATTAAAAAATCTTCCACCTAAATCTTTTGTTGAGAAAAGTGACAGTTGTGTTGGCGCACTAGGGCTTTTTCCTGGCTTCACTCGGTGTTAGATAAGCTTTCCGATAGGGTATCCACTAGGGATGAAGCATATGATTTTGGTGGCAAAGCCTAGAGCACCTAACAAGATTATTTAAAGCAACCGAATATATACCAGTGTTAGTGAGACGCGTTGGTACTGTATATAGCGGCGGAATGCATGAGGAAAGATGAGCTGGCCTTAATCCGACTGCTCGACTCATAAACTCCTCAACAATCAGGACTGCAAATAGAATGTCTTACGTCATGGAATGTCGACTAACCTTTGAAACTTCGGCTATGTGCAGTGAAGGTTTATCAACGCCTGGACACGAAATGTAGATATAAACGTTGTTTGCCAGCACTGATACTGTGACATCTTATTCAAACCTTGTTGGTAATTGTATGTAATTGATTATGAGAATTTATAGAGCTAATGGAAGCAGAGAAGATCAGAACTAAACATTTATTTACGAAAATTTTACTGGTTAACCGTAAACTATAATGTTCACTGGGCTGCCTGTACATAGAAATCTGGGTCGTCTAAATCGCCATTAAAAAGGCGATACGGTTCCAGGGTTGGGATTACGGGAGCCTGGCCAGCTCGTCTAACCAGCGGTTCTTTGTCCGTTTTCGGAGAAATCGACAGGTTTTAGTTCAATGCTGCCTATCTCTCGCCGATGATTCGGCCAATTAGGTGGAAAGAGAGGTCCTGGAAGCAGATTGAGTAGGTGGGGTCGCACGTAAGATATCGACCGGTGGAAGATTTATTACGATGTGTTACTCTGGGATGGGATCCAGCCCATCAAAGCGGCTGCATGAGGTATCCTGGCTTCCAGCTCTGCGGCAGTATACATCTTCGCCAATAAGTCATGCTGGCGGCGGATTACCAATCATTGAGCTCGATTTATATAATTTATGTAAGTTAGTTAAGAAAAATCAATGTGACTACCTTTATTGCTATTATCTGATATATTTCCAAATTGTTTCGGATTATCTAATTTCTCGAAAGATAATTTTTATTTCGGTGGAATGTGATAATAATTTAGTATTTTTACCTATGGGTGATATAGTGGTCAAAGTTCAACTTCACTCAGTTGATTGATTTCGAGACGTAATATATTGTTTACTTTACTTCGTAATCAATTTCGAATGTTTGAACTAATTGTGGTTAATTTAACTACGGGTGATGAATGCAAATATTGTTCAGCAAGTGCACGAGATAACCATCGTTATTTGAATAGCAATTTTATTAAACAATTGGCCTGGAACTAAGCAAGAATGATCTAAAATGTTTCAATGGGGTTTAGTAATTGGCCGACTCAACTGGAACTCTTACTCTAGAGCTACTTTCCTATTATCAATTTTATTTGAGGCCGTTTTGTTGTTAGATGATAACATTTTCCTAAAGGTATCAGTAGGTGACTCTGTGTAGCGTTTATTCCATATAATGATGGGACCTGTAATATTATCTGGATCTATAATGTGTGATTAGGACTTATCTTCACTCTGACAACTTAGGTTTTCTACGCAATTTTACAATTCTATCTACCACTATTCTTCCTGAGACAGTTATTTCCCTATCTGTATAATGAACTATTAAGACAATTAAGCGCTTTGAAAGATTTTAACTTTTACTTACCACTCACTAGAAAGCTCTAGCAGGGTGTCCTCCGCCTGATCAACCCGGTTTTCTACCCTCATTTTTCAGTAGTCAGGCCTCAGATAAACCGAACCGTTCGAACTGTCCGACCATTGAAAAATTTTGAACCATGCTACGGCCGTCAAATAGTGACCAACCTGGCAGATACTATGTGGTGGAATGGGACAACGGGCCAGCATGACTTACTGGCGAAGATGTATACTGCCGCAGAGCTGGAAGCCAGGATACCTCATGCAGCCGCTTTGATGGACTGGATCCCATCCCAGAGTAACACAACGGGCCGCCTGCTCACAACTCTAGAATTCGCCAGACCGGTTTGCTAAAAGCCAATTCACACTGCCACACTCGACTAACTTCAAGACTCACGAGGGATTGCTCTAAGCATTCCCTCGCGCCGATCTATTAGCCAGTTGGCCTACTGATAAATTTATACAATCTTAGGTATGTAAAATCTTGATGAATAATTAATTAAATGTTTATTTTATCATATAAATTACATGAAAATAAAATTGAATCATCAATCGCATAACAAAGTTACTTAAATCAAACAAGAGATAAAAATTAAAATATTTACCTAATATTTCGATTTCGAAAAATTTGGTTAAGTTTTGGTAAAAATTTCAGTTCAAAATTCAGTTCAAATTTGTGATAGGCTCTGGACCAGCCTATATATATTTTTTCTCGACCAATCAGATGAGGACACGACCTCATTGGCTAATGGCGAGTTTTTAATGATTTATTTAAACAATTTTGTTATTTATTGGTGTACAGATACTTTATCACGCGACATTTTATCACATTGACATCACGCGACAACTTATCACCTCATATATTTTTAATTAATAAATATAATTTTATTAAATAAACGATTACAAATGGATTCATCTGAATTTGGAGTTTCTTCAAGGGGAAAACAAACAGTAATTTTTGAAAATTTTGAATATAATAAGCATCGAAACAACAAAGATGGTACTATTCAGTGGAGATGTAAGTTTTATCCAAAGTTTGGTTGTAAGGCTATAATAACAACTGATGATAGCAGAGTGGTCAATAAAAATAATTCAGCTCTCAATCACACTGGTAATATAGAGCGTTTGTTAGCAAGAACTGCAGTTCAAGAAATGAAAAACCGTGCATTAACTACTGCGGAAAATTTAAATTTTATTATTGGGTCAGTAAACGAAATGATAACTCCTCAAATAATGCTGGGACTTGCGAAAAAACAATCTCTTAAAAGAACATTACAGCGAGCCAAGGCTTCAAATAATCCTCTTAAAGATCTCAGGTTGTCGCGTGATGAAATGTCACAAGACCTATTTATTTAATTTAATTATCTTAATTTAGTTTTTATTTAATTTAATTTCTATGTAAAACGTTTAAATTAATTAATCCATGTTACTTAAATTCTTTGGTTTCAATATGTTTCTTTTTGCTACTTCTTGCATTACTGATTTTAATTATTTTTGTTTTTATTTTTTAATTAAATGTGTGTTTACTTTATTGTTTATTTGATGTTTTTATTAAGATTTTTATAAACTTTTTGTGTTATTTATGTTATGTTAACCTGCTTCAATCAGACATATTTTTTAATTTATTTTATTAATTATTAATTTATGGATTTCTGGCCCAACATTTGTAATGGAGTTAAAAAAATCAAAGAAAAAATTACTTTATTTTTGTGTTGTAGTTCAGAAGGCGAAAAGTTAGAACCACTTAATGGAAATTTTAAAAATCCCCAATGTTTGAAGAACGTTAATCTTAAAGATTTCAGAGTTTTATGTTTTTTCAGCAAAATATGCGTGGATGACAACAGAAAATTTTCAAACATGGCTGACAATGTTAAATACTGAAATGATCGAGCAAAATAGAAAAAATAGTTCTCCTTCTTGATAATGCCAATTGTCATAAATCATTGGACTGTTCAAATGTCAAGTTATTATTTTTTACCTAAAAATACAACTTCACTTATTCAACTTCTTGACATGTGCATCATAAATACTTTAAAAAACTTATTATGTAAATACACCCAAGAATTGTTTTCTTAATGATTGCGAATAATCGAATTTACTTTCAAAATTAAAATACGCCAAGCTATTGCTATAATTTCATAGGCTTTGGAAATGTTAAGGGTTGAAACTAACAACAATTGTTGGAATAAAATTAATGAATATCGTAAATCAGACCTTGCTGACATTATAAAGGAGTAAATTGAAGAAAATATCAATGAAGTAATAGAAGAAACCTTTTTGATGGTATTGAAAACATTCAATTTTACAATGGCGAAGAGTTTATAAATGATGTTGAAACTTCAGATGTTTTAAAACAATTAAAAAAATTAAAGGAAAATATTAGAATATTTAGTTCAGATTCGCTAAAGAATTTTATGCATTCAGAAAAAACTTATTAATGATATTAGAAAAGCTCGTGAAATCAAAATTATCAATTTTTTGATTAAAAAATAAATGCTTTTATCATGAAACTTATTAATTTTACATCTAAAGTTCTTATTTAATGTTTACCTTCTGATCCATCCCGGGTTCTGGGACACTTCGTCAAAAATGATGCCCCAAACCGGGGTCCTTGTATTTAAAATTTTAAATAAATTTCTAACCTTTTCATGGCATTTTGAAAATGAAAGTTAATTTGGATTTTAATGCTTTTCTTTACTTTAACTTAATTATTTTATTTTATCTATTTATTATTATTATTCCAGATATCTCTTTATTTTGTATTATTGGCAATTTCAAACACATCTCAATAAATAAGGAAGTCAACTCTGAACACGAATACATAAAGATACTAGAAAATATTAGTTTGGTTGGAAGCGAGAGTGAGTTTATATGCATTATATAAATGAGTAAGAGTTCGAGTATGATTTAGGAGAGAAACATATAAGTAATTAAAATGGGAATTGTTAGATACAAATTCTAAGAAAAAGTATTACTAATAAGTAAAAATCCACTTTGGAATTATTAATTTGAAAAGAAATAAAAGAAACAGTTTCTATTTCGAATTATTAATAATATACTAATGCACCTTGCTTTTATTTAAATGTAATTCACACTTTTTTTAAATTCAAAGTATAGGTCTAATTAAATGTCGAATGTACTTCACTAATGCATAGTATTGTGGATTATCATATTAGTACGGCGGTAATTTATTACTGTGTAGGCTCTGGTCGATGGTCAGGCCCGGCCCAAGGGCCAGGCGACCTAGGCCATAGCCTAGGGCGCCTTTTTTTAGAGGGCGCCAAAATTTCAGAAGCTAGCTCTTTATCTGAAAAAATAGAAGATTTCGAGTTTTTGTTAACATTATCTGTCTGGTACGTACTTTTGTCAAAATTTAATATTGTCAGCAAATCCATGCAAAAAGCTACATTTGATATGAGTAACGCCATCGAGCTTCTTCGGAATTGTAAGATATTTCTAGAAAATTATAGAGACTCCGGTTTTTCTGATGCTTTAAAATCGGTAAAGATCTCGCTGCGCTATTAAACGTGAACGCACAATTTAAAGCTGTAAGAATCAGAAGGCGACAAAAACAATTTAGTTATGAGTGTGACGATGAAACTCCAGATGTAAATGACCCAGAAAAATATTATAAAAATCATGTTTTTAATGTTATGCTGGATCAATCGTTGATATCTATATCAGAAAGGTTTCAGCAAATGAAAGATTTCGAAGATTCGTGGGGTTTTTTGTTCAATATTCACAATAATAAAAATCGTTGTGATTTGCTGAAGAGTTACAAAGATTTACATCTGAAATTAACAAATGAGGCCAGTAGTGATATAAATGGAATAGAATTGTGCGAGGAAATCGAATCATTGAAGCAATTGGTACCAGATGATGTTAAAGATCCTTTAATATGTTTACAATTTATCAATGATAATAATTTGAAAAGTACAGTACCAAATCTGTGGGTGGCTTTACGAATCCTCGTAACAATTCCTGTTAGTGTTACGAGTGGTGAAAGAAGTTTTAGTAAATTAAAACTAATAAAAACGTATTTGCGATCTACTATGACGGAAGATAGGTTGAATAATTTGGCCATTATTTCAATTGAAAATAATGTTGTAGCAAACCTAAATTTGGAGGCAGCAATAGAAAAATTTGCAGACATGAAAGCCAGGAAAAAATCATTCTTATAAATTCTGTTTTTTTTATATATATATGTCAATCGAAAAAAATGAAATAAAGTAATAAATGGATTGTTTTTTGTTAAACTTTTTTATTTTATCATAATTTTTGTACCTAATTTTTAAAATAGGGCGCTTTTTATAATTTTCGCCTGGGGCGTATAATTATCTCAAACCGGCGCTGTCGATGGTGGCTCGGATATTTTGGTTGAATATTGGTTATTGATCCGTTTTGTTGACCCAATTGATTGGTATTCCTGGGTACTACATTATCTCAATTTTACTTTAAGCTAAATTGTTACATTATTTTTACCATACGCGTAACTCTCGGTTTTATAAGGCAATTTAAGTGCCTCGGAGTGGTAAGCTCTTACTCGATTTTCTCATTACTGGATGTTATACTATGCCTAAAAAATTATGCGAAGGAATCCACCCTTATTCTGCGGTTTTGAGTTCTGATTTAAATTTTTAGCACCTGGTCAACTTTAACTCTAGCCATCGTCCACACAGGCCACAAGGATATTACTGATAAACAGTGTATTGACAACTACTAACTCCTTGTAGGTCAATATCATTCATGATTAACTACCTTGTACCTTATTATGGTGACTTTAGGCCGAAGAAGGTTTAATGATTTTATTGCATGAAAATGATTTCGTATTTTGAAGATACAAAAGAAAACAAAATTCACTTCAAGACTTTAATCACATAAAAATTCGGGATTACATCTACATAATAACAATACTAATTCTTCACAAATTAAGAAAAATTTAGTCTGCATAAAATTTCAGAATTGAATTGAATAAAATGGGTCGGTATTTAAAATGTGATTTTGGTGTGCGTGCACTGATTCAGTGAAAAGTTTGAATTATTTTAATTCTGATTAATTTTGAATTTTACTTTTTATCAATTTTGATGACGATTTTTATAATTTATGATATATTTTATTTACTGACTTATATTTTATTTAATTTTAATTAATTTCACCGTCATCATGGATATAACCATTTTCTAGAATATTCCATGCTACTTATTGATTCTATTATATAATTCTTATTTCTTTTAATTATGATATTTTATCATAGTTTTTTGAAAATTTAGTTTTTAATTTTTTTATATTTTTGTTAGTTTCCACTAGTTCTTGGCAGCGATGACGGATTTCGTCGATTTCTAAGGATATTCTAGCCTTTCTTCTAATTTTTACTACACTTTTAGTTCTTTATTCGTTTTTTAAAGTTATATTATGGAAATTACTTCATTTCCAGTTCCTATTTTTCCATCACCGTTAACTCAAATTTGTTTACTTCTGTTATGTGTTTATGTTATGTTAGAGTTAGTCTCATGCAACACTTCTTGCTTTTATTCTATTTTACTTTACTCTTTTGTAATTTTGGTGTTATGTAAGTTCTTTTAATTTTGTTAAGTTGGTGTTTCCCAAATTTACGAAATTACTAAAATTTTAAATTAATTTTGTAAAAATCTTAAAACCGTTGATCAAAAATCAAAGTTTTGAAAAATTGTAATAATTCTTACGATATAATTTCCATTTAAAAAGCCCAAGACTCATATATAACCCAGAAATGTAGTTATTGAAAAATCTGTTTGCTTTTTCGTATCAACACCGAAGCTTACACAGAAAAGTTCTAAATTTTGGTAAAATATTTAACCTATAATTTAATATTATCTAAATTTCTATTTTAAGGAGAATAATTTCAAGGCGATAGTCATGTGGGGTAATTCCATGGAAAAGAAAAAAACAAGAGAAAGCGTTGCCTTAGAAATTAAAGGAGCATAAATTCAAATTTGTTTATTACTTGAAGATGTACGTGCCTAAGTCTATTATAATGGAGCAGACATGCCAGCGAAGAGGAAAGGAGTTCAAATCCTACTTTAAAATGAGAATCCACTTGCTCGGTATATTCCGTGCATATTTCGTATCTCTCCGACGATTAACGCACGTGAATCATGTTCTTACATGTTTGGTATTCGACTTTAGTCATATCGCACACTTTTTAGCTTTCTTACTGCTCCGAGAGGTTATCTGTATCAACTTGTATGTAATTATTAATGATTAATTGCAATAGATATTTAGTAAGTGAAGTAAACAGGGTAACAACGGATTATTTTAATGCAGTGTAGGTTATAAATTCATAAACATAATTGACATAATAATTATAATGTAATTTTTATGTTTTATCTATCTATCGTAATCGGTTTATATTTTATAAAATAAAACTTAATAATTAAAAATCGAAAATTCCTCAAAAATCGTTCTTATTGTCAAAAGTTCTTTTAATCGCACAAGATAGATTCATTTATTTTCTCCTGTAATTTTTATTGTTATTTAAAAATAGGTAGATTTTTAGAGATTTTTAGAACAGACTGGATGCAATTATTCCAACTCCGAAGAAAATAAAACAACGGAAAACGAAACGTAAAGAAACTTGGATTGGCAATATGAGTCTGATTGGGTTTGAGTTTGTAGCATTCAGGCCTCCGGACAATTTATTTATTTTTGACAATTTGTATGAATTTAATTTCAGGTCGGCTAATTTTATTTTTCTGATTTACTATTAGTTTGACTCTACCTAATTGAATAATAATGTTGATTACTCGGGTTTTCTAGTAGATAATTAATTTTTAATTTTATTTTTTGTAATTATTTTCTTCTATGGACTCCATTAACTATATTTTAATTGAACTCATCTTATTGTTCGGCATCCACCAATATCAGTTTCTTCAGGGAAATATTCATTTTTAATTTTTTAATTAATATTTTGTACTTTTAATTAATATTGTGAATTTGATGTTTTTGTTGATTTTCACTTTACGTTTGTGCCAATTTCATCGAACCTCAACATAATTTTTAGAAATGTTGCCCAGTGGAACCGAGTGTTTTAGACGTTATTTATACTCAAATCTTTCAATTTAATTATTGTTAAGAGCCACAGAACTTCTTGTATTAATTGGATATATTTAATATCAAGATTTTGAATACAATGTTTTATTATTTAATCACATTAGTAATTAAAGAAATCAAATCATAAATTGCTTGAGTAGTTTCTATAAAAAAATTAATGTATAAGCAAGGATTTCAATAGACAGGCTATGAGGACGCTGAAAGATTCTAAAAGTTTTAATTAGAAATTTTTTGAAATTTTAAAAATATTTTTATCGAAAAATATTTTAAAAGAAAGATTGAAATTTGTTTAAATAACAAACAAAGGTACTTCCGTGTTATCTTACCCCCAAAAATTAAATTATAAAATATAATTAAAATAACAATATAAAACATGAGAGAATACATTATTAATGACGTTATTGAACATGAATTTATTAAGACTATCTGTGATTTATGTGATTACGTGAGTTTATATGGCGCAAACATGTGTTCTAAGCAACAGTGCCGATGTGTTCGACACTATTCTCAACGACATTGTGGTTTTCTGGCCACCTGGATGACCATTTACAAACATTTGCTGAGTTGTAACTCTGATTTAGAAAATAAATATAATAATTATGTGTTCTTTTTTAATTTAATTTTTGGGAGTAAGATAACACGGAAGTACCCAAACAAATAGAAGACGGATAATTTTTGAGTGCATAATTTCTTAAATAAAATTTATGGAGTTATTTAGTATTTTAACAACCGAGGTTAATGTTTTTACGAATGAGAATCCTAATACAGACAACATACAATAATAATTTAATTTATATTTTAGAACACCTATTTTAGAGAATATTTTCAATTTACCTGAAATAATAATGGTACTGATTTTTATAGTAGTTTTTATGAAATTTATATAAAATCATCACGAGTCAATTGTTCACTGGAAATATTTTATTAAAATTGTTTTAATGTTGGTAATTTATCAATTTCCAAGTTTATTTTGAGACGAATATTGCATAAATCACAAAATAAAGGATTAATGTCACTAAAAGGTACATAAATTGATAATAAATAAAATTCTTGACCGATACTTAAATTTGTTAATCAAACTACTAATAAAATCACCGATAAAGTGAAAAATAATTTCCTTTAAGTATTAAATTGATATTTCAAAGACATCTAGCAAGAATCCATTCTAGAATATTTTTAGAAAATTCAATATTCACGTTTTCGATCTCCATCCTTAGTTGATGTTTCGCTCTTTGAAAGATGATAAAGGTTTTATCTTGAACGGGAGATATTTCCATCAAATATTCACTGCCTCGTATATCGGCAATCTCGTCGGCATCTCCGTGACAAACGATAAATGGTGTGGAGATTTCCTTCAGACAGCCTTTTAAATAATCAACTGCCCGATAAATTTCCATAGCAGTTTTTGCAGGTACACCGGAATGTATTCTTAAATGGTCTCCATACAAAGTATGAACATAGTCCTTGTTTCTACATATGTCGTCATAGTCTAACTTATTAAATTCGAATGTAGGAAAATATCTGCCTATAAGTTTTCCGAATGAAGGTGTTATTATTCCAATTTTCGAAGGGAATATGAGTAATGGGGCTTCTAAGCATAATCCTTTGAAAAACCTATCTCGTCGTAAACTAGCATAGATAGAGATTAAACCGCCCAAAGAATGACCATAAAGAAATAAAGGAACCTGCTGTGGAATATTTTCTCTAACTAATGTTTCATCGATGTCTAGTAAAACATCGCGCACCAATGAATCAAAACTATTAATCATTCCTCGATTACCTTCACTAAGACCATGTCCTAAGAAAACTAATAATAAAAAAAACCAAGGTCCATAAATAATATGAATAAGACTTTAACATATTCCCATAATGTAGTCAGTTGACTCAACTCTCTGCTGATTTGCGGGAATATTATTAAAATTTTGATTCAGGAGAAAAAAGTTATAATTTTTAAATTAAAAAAAAAATTTTAATAATAATTTTAAAATAAAATTTTTTTCAATAAATATATATTATTTATATCTTTTTTATATTCTTTTGTTTAAAATAGCAGTGGCCACCATGTTTTGAATTTTACAAAAAATGTATGTAACTAATAAAATATAAAATTCTAAAACTGCTCATAAAGTTTATATGCAATTTTACAATTTAATTTTTTATTTTACATAAGTCCATAATTTTTTATTTAGCGAATATTTTGGTCTTATGCTTAACTTTTTGCATTTTGCATATATTTATATATCATAATGAAAATAAACTTTTAAATGCGGTAAACTTTTTTATGCGGCCCATCTGCTTTCAAAAAATTTCAAAAGGTTAAACACCAACGGTTTAAAAAATAACTTTTTTAAAAAAGAAAGACACTCAAGCCAGTGTTTGCTTAAGGAACTTCTTTTTCTTTGTACAAAAATTAGGCGACGCAGAGAATACCCTTTCGCTTTCGACTGAGATAGGCTGTATCGTCATTAATGTGACTAAGTGTTATATTCCTTGTACAACAATATAAAATTATTTTTCAAATTTTTTGTTCAATCACCTGTAGATTTTTTTCACTATCTCTTAGTTTTTACTGGTACGATAAGACTCAAAATGATTTGGTTAGCATTAAGTGTTAAATACATCTTTTAATCACTTCCAATTTACTGTCAATCTTCTTTCTTCGACCAACTGGCAAATCTGTTGATTTGACTGTTCTTTTATTTCCTCATCAAATTAATTTTGGTATCTTTTCTCCTGGCTTCCCCTTGCAACCTAATTGGGTTTGAGTTTGTAGCCTTTTGAGATATTATTATTGTTTACACGCAAAGAATCAAATAAAAATTTTAAAATCACATCGGCTGTCTACCTAATGCTTCAGCAGCTAATTTAATTGGCTAAAGTGCGCTGTTAAATATTTGATGATATTCCAATGTTATTTTCATCCGAACTGAGTCAATAATTTTTATAAATCTTTTTTTCATCATGACAATGCTTTTCCATCTTGTGTTACAATCTAAAATCAAACTTTTCCTTGACATGTTCTTGAAATATGGAATTTCATTTTGGAGATCTTCTAAAATACTGCTTATTTCGAATGGTCGATGTGTATCTAACCTATATAGTTATATAGGTTAGATACACATCGACCATTCGAAATAAGCAGTATTTTAGAAGATCTCCAAAATGTATATAACTTAAATAAATAGTATATAACTTATATGCATATGTTATAATATGTATGCATGTACATGTATGAGTGTTAGAATATGCATATGTCCTTTTTTGTGTGAGTATTACTATATATATATATATATATATATGTGTGTGTGTACATGTAGACATAAATGTTACACTAATATGTATGTGTACACTTTTTATTTTCATGATCTATATCATTGTTGGACATCAAACCACCACTTGATTACGTTAAAGACATAACTCGTACATCCAAAGCAGGCTTAGATACTTTAATAATACTAAATAACCTAACTATATCTTCTCATTTTATGACCCCTAATATTAGAAATTTTTAACCGCAATATTAACATCCCCGATCAAGCTGTATTTGTAATTAGTGAAGCATCAATGATCCACTAATTTTATTAAAAATAACCCTTTAGACCTCATTTATATTAGTACCCCAGTAGCTGTACCTTAATATTTGAACTCATTTTGGGATGGTTTTGTCTGTATGAATATCATACTTATTGATCTCCTTTTGAGATATCTCTTAAGAATCCATGTTTGAAAATGTCTGGCGTAGATGAGTTGAATATGGAGTTAAATAAATTAAATAGTGCGTGCAAATTTGTGTTGGTATTGCGATACTCTGAAGGTTTTTAGAAAAATATGCAAGCAGCTGAGGAATTGAAATTATAAGATTGTGTCAAACTAATGTAAAGTACGTCATATGTTTATTAATAAGTCTAAAACTCCGGTAAGATTGTGTTCTAATCTCGTCTATAAATTTACTTGTAATGGATGTAATGCTACATGCATATGATATACTTCCTGTCATCTCTGTATTCGAGCTCGAGAACATGATAGACCGAAGGCATTGACCAATATTAGTGAGCATAATAAGAGCTGTACGAGAAAAATATTTATGTCTAATTTTGAAGTTTAATTAAAAATTTCAATTAATTATTGAGAAGATGTAATTTGTGAAGCTCTGTTATATAAGTTGGATTAAAAATTTAATATGTAAAATGCTGTGATTACTTTTGTTTTAAATGTTTTTAAATAATTTTTGTTGTAAATTATATACAGTGCTTTTTTTCTGAAAAAAGGTGCCGGAGCGTATCTGTACTATCCATTATATGCAAAAAAATGACGCTGAAATTAGCTAACAAATAAAATAATTACGCAGGACACAAAATATACACTTATTAGTTATTAAAAACTTATTACCGATAAATTTTATAATGTAGAAAAAATGTAAAGAAAAATGAAATCGTAAAGTTGTTTAAAGCAATTTCCATATTTTTTTTCCAATTTTCGTCAGACAAATCATCTTGACTCCTTTCCTTGCTCTTAGTGTCTACAGCAGAATGTCTTCCCCGTGAGCGTGTTTTATATAATAGTAATAACACATAGGAAGCACGGAGTTATGATTCACTCGCTTTGGCGTACGACTACTACTTTTAATTTGGTTGTAATTGACTATTTGAAATGTCAGAAATAGAAATATGACAAAAAACCAAAACATGTCAATTTTTTAAAATCATTCAGCGAAAAAGGTGCCGGAACGCCGTTCCGGAGCGATCCGTTAGAAAAAATGCACTGTATATGTATAATCTTGCTTATTCCGTTTAAAGACGAATTGAAACAGAGCCAAGTATTGATTGGAAATCCTTTTTGAACAAGGCACTAACACAGAATGAGAATCGCGAATCATTGAGGGAGATTTGTTAATCAAATGATGCATTACATAACTCTTAATGGTAGCTCTCTGGAATTCCTTAGTTACGTAAGATGGTTTTGTTTGCCTCGATTCAATATTACAATGCTCATCTAAAATGGCATCTTAAAACATTTGAGTTCAAAGTCAATTTAGTTTCAATGCAATTGATGGACGAGTTGATACTAAATGAATTTTTTATGATGAAATGATCATGGTACATGAACTTGTTACGAGGTATGGTATCAGAAAGGAGTTTAAACGATTCGTCGAAAGTAATTCCAACATGATTATTGATAAAGAAGTAGTGACATTTTTGGAAAACCTAGAAAACAAAGACAACAGGGGTTCTCAATTTTAAATGTTACCCAATAGCGTAGCGAGGATAACTGGCATTCCCCACCCAAAAAAATACAGCAATATATAAAGTATACTCGTAATAAGAATATAATATAAATAATAATAGAATGCAGTAGAGTATAGCCGAATTTTGACCAAATCGATTAATCGGTATCGCCACCAACGCGAGAGACCGATCCAATTAACCAAAAAACGTGTTTTTAACAATTAACATGAAACATAAAAATATCTGTAGTTAATACGGTATAAAAATCGGCAGACATAAACATAAAACAAAAGATTCGTAGGATGTTCAACATTCATTAAACAACAAACTGAAAACTCGAAACAAGTTCGTAATTTTAGTTTAACGATCGTCGATTAATGTCTTCATATTCTAACTCTTAGGCTTCTATCTAGCGATCTTTAAACANAGTAGTGGATATAACACCCTCCCGGGCACGCCTACCCTGGAAAATCTACCCCCCAGTCTCTTACATTATTGTAATAATGCCTCCGATTTTTTACGCTTTTACCCCTTTAATACCCTACATTTTCAGCACAAACCCAAGGTGCCAAAGGGAAGCTGAAGGCGCATCCGTTATTGGAGTTTTCTAGTTTCGGATGCTTTAATATTGAGCAAATAACACCGTTTCGAGAGGTTTTGAGAGGTTTCCTTCAGCTTCCCTTTGGCACCTTGGGTTTGTGCTGAAAATGTAGGGTATTAAAGGGGTAAAAGCGTAAAAAATCGGAGGCATTATTACAATAATGTAAGAGACTGGGGGTAGATTTTCCAGGGTAGGCGTGCCCGGGAGGGTGTTATATCCACTACTCATTTTTGAACTCCAGAACGTACGGAATTACACTGAGTGTCTCAGTTGTTGCATTTTCTGTACTTTTCGTTAAAAAAATAAAAATATATCACAATCTTAGAAAAGTAAAGTGTTCAGGAAGACGAAAGAATGTTTTGTGTACGAGGAAATTTATTGATTTGCTGCAAACATTATTTATAACATATTTTTTCAGACAAATAAATGAATTAGATAATTAATTATATCGCAACAACTATTATTTTAAAATATATTTATCAGAAATCGATCAAAATAAAACATTTCCAAAAAAATATTGTTTGTCTTTGGGAACCTCTTTGCTACGCCACTGGTGTCACCCTATCAAGCATCTATCCCTCATTGAGCATTTATGAAATATTTTTATTACTGAGAATGACATTCATAATACGAATCTTTATATTTTGCGGCACTATTGACTGACCAATGAAATTTGCTTCAAGTCAATGTGAAACATTTGTGTGGTGGAATATCAAGTTAAACAGAAATATAAATTTTCAATAATGGTGACTACTTAATAATAAATATCCACGTAATTCTTATTTATAATAACTTTACTATATTTATAAAAAATATGAGAATAAATTTGCCCCAAATTTCTAGACTACCCAACAGGACAATATTAGTTTATAATTTTGTATAATAAAATATTCTTTTAGTTGCATATATATATATAAAGCAATTAAGCATCATATTATATATCAATAAAATAACAAAAGAAATTTTACTTAATTTAAAAATAATAACCTAGAACAATTTTAAGGAAAATTTGAATGTAATCAAATTAATTTCTTTATAAAATTAATTCGAAGTTATTAACATTATTTTAATTAAAAGAAACACTGAAATATTATTGTTACCTCTGTGATCATGAGTGATAACCAAGCATCCACTGTTAACCAGAGGTCGTATGACTGGTTTAAAATACGAAGCTTGACAATGTTCGAATAAACCATGGCAAATGAAAACAACTGCTCTATAAGGGCGAGTAGTTGGTGGATAAACCAATCTAAAGAGCTTTATTCCATCAGGATTCACAAAAAAATCTTTATCTCTAATTTTTCCAGTCATTTTTAAGTAAACAAAACATTTTAAGCATATTAGTAGTGTTAGATTAAATATTTAGATGAAAATAAATTTAAATAATAATAGATGTTTCATTGGATTAATTGATACATTACAACAAATTCATTGCAAATTCATGGAACCATTTGTATTGTCTATAAACGTTATCACTTTTGGGACAGAGTTCCTAGAATACCGAATAATAGTATAAAAATTATCGCTGAAGATTCCAATAAAAGCAAAATTTTTGTTAATAAATACTTGTGTTTATTATTTGGGGGTAGAGGACCGACTATGTCAATATGTATCATTTCGAATGGTTCAGAACTTGGAAATTCTACTACTGTTGTTTTGAATTGTTTTGTTGCCATTTTGTTCTTTTGACACTGCAGTTTTTTACGAACGCTTTTATGTCCCTTCTTATATAAGGCCAAGCGACTTTGGAATGCAGAAGTTCGTATGTTGCTTTGTTTCCTGGGTGGGTGATGTTGTGATATTTATGGAGGTAATGATCACAGAGTTCTGGTGGTACTATGATCCTTTTGTTGTTGTCGTTTGAAGTGTCTACCATATGCCGCCTATTTCTTCCAATTGGAGTGAGTTCAACCTTGGAATTTCGATTATTGTTTGTTTTTGTTTAACTTTTAAATTTTCTAACTCTATGATAGGTGGTATATTAAGTGCATTAATATCGGTTTCTATTCTTGATAATGCATCTGCACTTATGTAAGCTGAACCTGTTATATATTTTATTTTACAATTAAATTGTGAGGTATAGTTTAATTGTCTTATTTGTCTCGGTGAAGGGTTTTTCATGTTCATTGCGTTTATTAAGGGTTTATGATCAGTACACACTTCGAATTCCTTTTCTTCCAATAAGTATTGGAAGTGTCTGATTGCATCATGTAACGCTAATAACTCCCTGTCGAAAGTGGAGCATCTCATTTGGAGCGTTTTTAATTTCTTTGAGAAGGCTATTGGTCGTTTTTCGTTGTTTTCTTCTTGGAATATTGTTCCGCCCATTGCTAATCCCGAACAGACTGTGCTGACTATGTATGGTAATTCCTGGTTGGGATAGAATGCTTATGTTTTTTGTTTTGCCTGTTCAAAAGCTGTTATTAGTTCTTTATTCCAATTTATTTTGATGTTTCTCTTTGTTTTGTTCAGTTCGTTAAGAGGAGCTAGCATTTCACGACATTTTGGTATGTATTTGTGATAAAAGTTGATCATGCCAAGAAAACATCTTAACTTTTTTGTTGTTTTGGGTAAAGAATAGTTTTTGATGGCTTTAATTTTGTCATCTAATGATTTTGTTCCGGCTTCGTTTAACAAATGTCCCAGAAATGTTATTTCTGTTTTCAAAAATTCGCATTTTTTATGTTAATTTTTAGTTCATGTTTGTTTTGTATTTTGAACACGTTTTTAATGTTTTGTAAGTGTTCTGTTTTGTTTGTTGATGCTATCAAGATGTCATCAAGATGTGCTACTGTATTTTGTTGATTTCGAAATATTTGGTTCATGAAGCGTTGGAAAGTGGCCGCTGCATATTTTAGGGCATACTCTTATATTCGAAGAGACCTATGAGTGTGATGATTGCTGTTTTCTTTATGTCTTCCGTTTGACAGGGATTTCATGCTAGGCTTTTTCTAAGTCTATTTTGCTGAATATTTTTGGTTTGTTGAATCTGTTGATGATGTCGTTTATGATTAGAATCGGGTATTTGTTGGCTGCTGTGATGTTCTTTAATGCTGTATAGTCTCCACAGGCTCGCCATTCACAATTTGCCTATTCTTTAAGTATGAGAGCTGATGACCAATTTGAGTTTGAATGTTTGAAGATTTGATTTTCTAGTAGTTCGTCGAATATTTTTTTAGTTATTGGAGTTTATTTTTGTCCAATTGTCTGACTTTTGCATGGACTGGGTTTCCGTTGCTAATTATTGCTTGTTCGGTTATGCATTTTACTTCATTGTTTGCTTCTAGTTTGTTAGTTATATTTAGTACAATTTGTATCAGTTTTGCGATTTCGTTAGGTATATGCCAGTCTGTTACTGTTTTTAGTTTCTGTTCGTTTGTTTTTGTTTTGCCGTGTTGAGATGTTATTACACCGATGTCACAATTGATTTGTTTCTTGGATTGTTTATCTTTGTTGTTTGTGTTGTTTAAATTGTTTGGGATGACTTTTCCATTCTTACAGTCGACTAATAGGTTGAAGTTTGAAAGAAAATCTGCTTCCAGCTTAGTGATATTAAAAGTAGCTAATGTATATTATGAAGAAGTTTGTAGAGCCCACCCGAGTCACCTTTAAAAATACTGTCTCGGGACAACTGGGGTGCTTGTATGTAATGTGTGACTCAAAATTATTAAATTAACAGCAATATAAAATTATACAAATTTTATTATGATAGATAAAATAACGAAAATACGCACTTTGTTCTTGGTTATTTTCTGCAAGATTTTGAGATTTTCTTTATGCTTTATTTATGGATAATCTCGAACTTGGAAAATATAAAATTCGAGCACAACAAATGTATATAGTAATTAAGTTTTTAAAGTTCCAAAATTGTCTTTTACCGTTAAATATATTTTAAGATTATTTGTAATTGTTTTATTTATTTTTTCAAATTCTCTATAGTCATAATTTACTAAAGAGAATTAACTATATAGTTTAATTATTTCTATCCGGTGGATCTCGGACAAGTAACTCGGACAAGTTGTTAGTAATAAAAATAAAACATAGCAACACACTACAAATCTAAATATAGACAATTAGAATATTAAAAAATTTGTTTCAGAAGTGTAACTGCTGAAACAAGAGCACCCGCAAAATAAAAATAAAATTATATTACAAAACTCGATATGGTCCTGGAAACAGCAGACACCTAACCGAGCTTAAGGAGGTATATAAACCCACACAAAATTAAACTAAAAACTCACACAATCTAACTCATAAAAAAGCAGTGCTACATAACCAAAACACTAAAAATAAAACTGTTCTTGAGAGTCAATTTAAATATTATCAATTATTGATCTGACTCCAAGTGTGTATTATTTAATAACAATAGCTAGCTCCAAAAATAAAATTTTAATTGATAGATTTAATCTAATTGCTTTCAGCTTGAGTTGAATTCATTTGAGTAATATAATAACTTATTTTAATATCAGAAGATAGTGTAATTTGATAATTTGAATATCACCCGATAAATCGTATCACCAACGTCGCTTGTGACGGCCATTTAATCGTTGAATAAAATCATTATGGACAGTTGTGAGGTGAAAGTAGATCTAAAGCAGTATCTGCCAAACTTTTTTTTTCGTTCACAGCACACTAAGAAACGGCCTTTTATTTTGTGGCACACTAAATAAAAAATATCGGAAAAATTAAATATAACATATCAATATCAATATAAGCAAAAATATATAAATTTTTTAGAGTGTAGTAATTACAAAAAACTTTATATTATTTTATTGAGATATAATGCACATATATCGCCCTCAAATACAAACACGTCCACACGTACTTTGTCTTATGCATGGTAGTTTTCCTATCCTTATGCTTGCTGGTTAATTTTTTCAATTGTAGATTAAAATTATCCTAAATATTTCACGGCATACAGTTTGGCAGACATTGATCTAAAACATTGACCGTACAGGGCGCATACAAACACGAAAGGTTTTCCTTACTCGTAACCCACTACAAAGTAGTAAATTATAGACAAATTTTAATACATTGGCTATTTCAATTTCCACCACCTCTTAAACTGGTCTAGAAATAATAAAATGTGGCTTATAATATTCTAACTTTCGAATATCTCGGTTTGAATTCTAGGTGTACACGGTTTCCCTCTAAAAGGTAATATTCAATGTGAAAATTCACAAGCATTTGAAATTTTAGCGAATTCAACATTTCGACATCTGAAATTTACTGTATTTCTTCATTAATCAAGCTGACAATTAGCATAAATGAATTTCATATAAACGATGAGAACATTGGACCTAAGTCAATGTATTTCCAATATTTCATTAATTAAAAAGTTCATAGATTCAAATTAGAACTTTTATTAATAATATAAATATAATTCATACAAAAAATGTCGAATAATAAGAAAATAAATTGATGTGATCTTGTGAAATTTTATTTTTCCATTCTCTCATTTATCCAATTAATAATTTTAGAGGTAAATTCCACATCAACATTATCTATTTCATCTCGAAGCCGATGCTTAGCGTGAGGAAACGTTATGAACGACTTGTCAGTTGCTGAACAATTTTCCACAAAATAATGACTACCAACAATTTCACACAGTTTATCAGCATCTCCATGTCCAATAATAAATGGAGTGTCAACATCTTTTATTAGTGATTTCAGTTGTCGAAGAGCTTTCATCGCAGACTTTGCTGTTCTTGCTGGAAGACCTCTGTGAATAACTAATTTATCATTCTCAATTTCTTTAATGCACTCCAAGTTTCGACATATATCATTATTATTGGGTTTAGCAATAGATATTGAAGGGAGAATTTTATTCATTATCTTAGTCACGAAAATAGTTCCTTTTCCAACCACTTTTGGAATTGATAAAGCAGGAGCCTCTAGGCACATTCCAGTAAAAAATGACTTTCTTTCGAGACTAGCGAAAACAGATATGAGCCCACCCATTGAGTGTCCATAAATAAATATAGGAATATTTGTATTTAGATTTTGTTGAATCATGACCTCGTCAATATCTAAAAGAACATCGCGTACTAAAGAATGAATATTATAGATCATGCCCCTTTCTCCTTCACTCAATCCATGTCCTAAATATAAAAATTAATTTTATCAGTTTATAAGGATTTTTAAAAAAGAAAAGTCATAAATATTATACACCAAATTTACAAAATGACATGGAAAGTTTTAATAGATGTAAATTATTTTTATTTTATAAAATTTACTTATTTTTTATATATCAAAGAAAAATATTCATTGGTATTTTTAATAATTTAAAAAATATAAATTTGTTATTAGATTTAATTATCCATGTTTAAAAGAGAATTTAATTAATTAATTAATTTTATTGTGACAGTTATTAAGAAAAATGCAAATTAATTATATTATATTACCGTATTTTACCGCATACAGCCCGTATACGCAGATAACCCGCACCCTCCATTACCCCGCGGGTTTTTAAGTTTTGTCTAAAAAAGGTTAGATATAACCTGCGCCCATATATACCCCCGAACTAACCCCTCCCTCCCCCCCTGAGGGGTATGTAAAATTCGGTATAACCCACGGGCTATATGTGGGAAAATACGGTAATTTGAGGACAAATATTTAAGGAACCTCTGAGATTTGTTTAAAATGAAACTTATTATTCAAAAATGAATATTCAGGAATGTAACAATGGGATAATAAATGAAAGAAGTGATTTAGAGCCACCTCTCCCCTACAACAGCCCACGATAAAACACAGGATAAAGTTCTATAATAATAAACATCATACATTAATATGAATGTTATACGTTTATATTTTGTATGCTTAATCCTTTTATTTATAAAAGTAACGAAAGGAAAATGTGATTTGGCCTCATATTTTTTCTGTAATAATTTAAACACAAATAGCCGAATGATGTTTTCTTAGTCATTGTAAATCTTGATATGCTATTTAAACTGTTTAAATTTTGTAAATTTTTAAAAATAGTATTATTTTATAAACTACAAATCTTTACCTTTATTGTGTATATAAGGGTCCCTAGAGGGTTTTGCACCAAAGCTATTCTGTATTACTCTGTAAAAAAAATCTGGAAATGAATTAATAAATTATTACCAAATGCACTGTTGAATTTTAAAAATTTATAATAGTTTGTCAACAGTTTAAAAACAGGAAAAAAGTTTAAGACATTTCATGAAAATTTAAAAATTAAATTAGAAAACATATTAAAATAAAATATTTATGTTAGGTAAAATCTGATTTTAACTCAAAATAAATGTGAGTTTATGATCGAAATGCGCAAAAAAAGACGCAAAAAACACTAAGTAATCTCGATAAAAAGAGAAAAACAACACCAAAATGACGAAGAAAAAAAATAAAGTAAATTGAATAAGTATTTCACGAAACAAACATAAATATAACAGGAAAAAATAACATGACAAACACAAATTCGAATTAATGGCGATAAAAGAAAATAGAAATGGAATGTTACGATATAATGCTCGTGTCTTGATAAGTCGAGCAACTACGGAACGCTAACGGACAAGGATTAATTTATATAGGAGGATCTGGAAATTGCGTCAACCTTTTTAGTTTGCTCGTAGTTACCAAGGTCTTGACACTAAGGGCTCGACACCACTAAAGTACAGTGGGTTGTGGGGGCTGAGCAAATTTTATTTAAATCGACTCATATGTCGACTCATATGAGTCAAATAATTCATGCTTTATTTCTATTTCTTGTTTTAATTAACTCAAAATGGGTAAATAGCCAACTAAGACAGATAAAACATGTTAACCACATAAAGAATATTTTTTATATTATTGATGAAAGAATCCACTAAAAAAGTTCACTGCCTGCCGTGACAGCCTGATCACGGAAAGCACTGCCAGGAGACCTTGATAAAAGAACAATTTCGGGCTCGTGACTCGTATCTCTGAACTTAGGACGGCAGAAAAGGCCATGTCTTGTGCAAGTTGATCTTCGCTGGCGACAACGTCTTCTGTCCCAACCCCGGCCAAATTAATCGTACCCCTCGTGACCACACCAATTATCGATTTGAATGCTACTATACCTGTACCTCCATAACACAAGCCCAAGAGGCGCTACTTATCAAAGATGGAGCGCAAACAAAAAAACGGGCGAGGAAAGCCGCTGCGTTGAGTCAGCTCTGTGCCGCCATAAATCCCCCAGAACTCACCTTGAAGCTACCTTTAAATAACTCTATTTACTCTGCACACTTTTCAATTCCAACCTGAATCTTGAGCAGGGATAAATCTTCCAACGGAAGATGTCCCTTTTTGGTACGCTAGATTCAAAACGATTTGGTTAGCAATTAGTTAAATTCACATTTACTCCCATTCACTGTAATATCACATTTTTTTCTTCGACCAACTGGCAATTCTGTTTGCTTGCCGGTAGGTTTCATACCCGTTTTGTAATTATATTATCATCAAATTACTTTTGATACTTTCCTCCGGGCTTCCTCTTGCAGACCAATTTGGTTTGGGCAATTTATTCGTTTTTTATAGCCTACCCCAATTTAATTACTCGTTCGCCAGTTCTATCTAATTTGAGTGACTACTCGAGTCCTTTCACACTGTTCGGGTTTTCCATTGGCTCGGGTTTCCCGTTAGCTCATGTTTTCCATTAGCTAATTAATTTTTTAATTAATTTTAGTGTTTTGTAATTATTTCCTTCTATGGACCCCAATTAACTTAATTTTTATTATATTTGAACTAGTTTCATTGCTCGGCATCTGCCCATACCAGTTTTCCCCGGAAAATATTCATTTTCAATTTTCCGTGATTTTTAATTAAGATTTTTGTACTTAAAATTATTATTGTTAATTTGATGTTTTTATTGATTTTCATATTGTTTTGTACCTCGTTCATCGAACCCCAACAAATCCCATTCCCTTTAATTTCGAACCTGCATGTCTCTAATAATTCTAATTGATAATAAAAATTATTATTATGAGAATAATAATAATAACAATAATAAGGATGGGTTTTCTAATTCAGGTCGGTCACCTCTGACTCCGCGTGCCCCTTTATAATTGCAAATAAAAAAACAATATACTGCTCAACATATATTCAATTACAATTTGTATCGTACCCCACACAGAATGATTCAACAAAGTTTTATAAGTTTGACCGATTCTCCTCTCGGTGTTGATGCACTGTAAAAATCGATATCAATATTCACCTTTTTAATTCTTAAGCCTTTCAATGAGTTCCTTTGCCTACTCTCAAATTTCTTCTTAAAATCCCCTATCTGGGGCTAATGGCAATTTGCTCGGATTTACCTTTTCCTTTTCAAATCTGAATGACAATTGATTATTGCGAGCCGATCTCTCGTCTGACATTCAACTCCTCATTTAAACTGCAAGTTTTCAGTTCAGTATCCAGGCAAAGGCCAAGTTTCAAATCCTAGTAAATCTACCTCCAACCATAAGGTTTTTACGATTTTTATTCGAATAAAGGTTCATGTTGTATATCCGTTATTGTTAATTTTGTAGTGTATTTTAATATATTTTAACATACATTCACCCCAGCTGTCTCCGAGACAGTTTATTTACTGGAGACTCGGCTGGGTACTACAACATTTCTTATCACACAAACAAACGTAAATATAAACATAATATATAATACAATACGTATGATATAATACTAATATAATACACTCGAACATACTATAGAAATAGGACCAACCATAATAGTAATTAATATCGGTTGGACGCCTAAAACATTTTCTTTATAAATTATACAATTCTTTGTTAAGAATAATGTTTAGAAGATTCACTGTCATTTCATTTAAAAAATACTTAGTAATAAACAAGTTTTTGGAAAAATTGAGAAAATAGCTACTGGCACCAGGTTAAATGTTTTGGAACCGTTGATTATTTAAGCATAGATTTAATCGTTATATTTTGAAATAAAACTTAACTACGTGGGATTTAATAATGAAAATTAGTGAAATATAATTTTAATAATAGAACTTGCCTCTGTGATCGTGAGTGACAACCAAGCAACCGATGTCATTTAATGGATTGATTAATTTCAAATAACCAGATTGGCAGTGTTCAAATAAACCGTGACAGATAAACACAAATGCTTTCACATTGGAATTGATTGGTTTGTAAACTAATCGAAATAATTTAATTTTATCAGGATTTAAAAAATAATCATTTTCAGTATTTTCACTATCCATAATGAAAAAATTAAATTTCAAAAATTTTTCTTTTAATATAAACGAAAATAAAATTAAACTTTGATTATTGAGACTACGTGAAGATTTTAAAATAAATAGAAAAATTAGTTTTACAATTAAATAAGCAACATTGGTTAATTGTTCAATTTATAATAATAAAACAAATCAAACTGTTGAAGTTGCATAAAAATGAACAAATAACTTTAAGAGCGTAAAAACTCAAACGCAAAGCAGGGAAAATACAAAAGTTTAAATTAAGAGTAAAATTAATTAAAAATTAATTAGAATCAAAATTTTCAAAACAAAAGTTCATGACGAAAATAATAATTAAAAATTGAAGGAGGCCTCAGGTAAAGTTGTTGCAAAAATAAAAATTAATTATTCAAAAAAGGGCTTTTTCCGCAATCGTATATACTATATAGAGCTGTTTTGGTGTACATGTTTATCTTGTTCGTGAATTTAGTTGAATGAAAAAATTAAAGTTGCGATTTTAATTTAATTTTTAATATTTCTTCTGATTTTATTGCGATTTCAAATTATTTTTGTAACCAATAATTTTTATATTAATTATTTGCAATTTATTTTATCTTTAATTCTTTTCAATGATGGATTTGGTGATTTCAATTCTTTAACATTTGGGATAAAACATAAAGGAATAAATGAAATTGATATTAAATATTAAATCGTCATCATTTTCCATAGGACTTGCTTATTTGTGGGGATTTCAGCCGGATCCTTATCCGCTAGTACTTTCCTAGACGAGGGTTAGATTTTTTCTTGCTCCCCTCGAAGATGTCGATGTGATTCTTTGGAGTAGTTTCGTGATGAAAGACATCGGCGGGAAAAAGTTCATGCTCCGAATAGTTAGGATTCCTCCCATTTGAATGATTGCTCTCAGTCCAATTAGCAGTTGAGCTTTTCTTAGATGGTGATTTTAGATCTCGTATCACTTGTTGATCCTCTTCCAGCAGTTTCTTTATTAATTTGATTTTGCAGTTTAACTTTTTGACCTAATCCGGTCAAAATCATGCGCTTAATTAGTCATAAAAACCTCCTTAATTGCTTTTTACATTTAAATCTCTCAAACTTTTAATAGTTTGTGGTTTATTTTCATCTACTTTCATATCACTTTACTTATAATATATCTCAAACACTTTACTTCCCCTTTCAAAAATTGGCATTTTTCATTAACTAATTTTAATCTGATATTTTCTACTACACTGAATACTTTTGTAAAGCTCTTTTAATTTATTTTGATATATTAAAATATCGTCCAAGTAAGCAATGGCGAATTTTCAATTAAGTTCTCCCAGTACTATGCTCATATACTATTTGGAAAGATGATTGGGCTGCGCTATTCCATATGACCTACGGTTTAAACAATATTGTTTAAATTAGTGGAAAATGCTTAATGAATTGGTAATATTGGTCACCCTGTTATATTATTCAGCGCCCGAAAATCTATATGTATTCTTAGGTCATTTTTATCTTTCTTCATCACATATACTAATAATGTATTCTATTGGGGATTAAATTCTTTTATCTTGCAAAACCGCTCTATTTCATTAATCTATCCATCTTTTTTTCAATCAAATGAGCAGGCTGCCGTCGAAACTTAATAACTATTTTCATCATCAAATTGCTATATGGCTGTTACTTTTCTGGGTATTTTTGTTCTTTGTTTGATGATATGCCCATTAACTCGGAAAATCTTTCACGTTCTTGCATAAAATACTCAATTTCGGCTTTAATATCGTAATTTCTAAAGTGTTAATAAAATTGCTATCGTAGTCGTCAAGTTAGTTGTTATACTTTTAGTATTTATAACATCTCTAATCAACTGCTAATATTTATTATATTTAAAAAAAATTCAATTTGTTTGCAATTATTGCTGAGGATACCTTAATAATAAAGTCCCATAATTTGTTGAGTTATTGAGTTGGTGATAAATTTAAATGTTACTTTGAAATCTAATTTGCATATCTCAATAGCCTGTTCGAAAAGCCGAAAA